>VWYP01017728.1:31200-42206 GCA_013400435.1 Pycnonotus jocosus | reverse complement strand
GGGGACCCCCAGGGACAGCGATCCATCCCTGCCCTGGCACGGGGACCCCCAGGGACAGCGATCCATCCCTGCCCTGGCACGGGGATCCCCAGGGACACTGATCCATCCCCACCCGGGCACGGGGACCCCCAGGGACACCGATCCATCCCCGCCCGCCGCAGGCTGCCTCTGGGGATTGTCTGCGAGAGTGCCCCGAATAACACGGGGCACCCCAAATCCATCCTCGGGAAGAGCCCTTAATCCTCGGGCTCCTCAACCCTCCCGGGGACACCGCAAATCCTTGGGCAGCACCCTGAATTTTCAAGGTGCCAAATCTTCAGGCCCCCAAGATTCTCAATATCCACAGATCCAGGCAGGGCACCCCCGTGCTCTGAAGAGGGGCTGCAGCCTTTCCTCAGCCCATCTATCACCCAGCGCTTGTCCTTGGAGAGGGAATTGGGGTGATTCCCCCCACACCCACATTCCCAGGGGGCACAAGGCAGGGTGGTGTGACTGGGGTGGCTCCAGGGGCAGTTTTGGGGTCTGGACACAGTGCCTGCCTTTGTCATCCTGCTGATGCCCATCTCAGAGCACTTTCCTTGCCAGGGGATTCAGGACAGACTGAACCTCAGGACAGGAGGGTGGGACAGGATGGACCAAGCCCCAGGACAAGAGAAGTGAAGCCCAGAGAGGTTTAAGGGATGGAGTTGGGGGTCACACTGCCTTTGGGACCCTGCACAGTCCCCCCAGGCTCCCCATGGCTTGTCTACAGCAGGATAAGGATGAGCCACCACAAAAAAAAAGGAAAAAAAAAAAAAAAAAGGAAAAAAAAGGATTTGCAGGAGGAACAAATCCTTTTTACTTCTGTGAAGCACCTGTAGGATTAAGACAATGCTGGTTATATAAGAGGTGGAGAAGGGTGGGTTTATCATTATTGTTATTATTATTAATATTTATTTATTGTGCTTCCTCACCATCCCATTACCCTGAGGGGTGTATTCTGGGGAGATGTGGGGAGAGGCTGGTTTGGGGGAGAAGAAGGAGATTTGTTGTAGGGCTGGTGCAGAGTGATGCACCATTTTTCTTCCCCCAGAGCAGCATCTTCCTAAACATTTCTCTCTTTTGGTGTGTTTTTGGCAGCAGCACAAAACATGGGCTGAGGTGGACAGTGCAAAAGCACCGCTGAGGAGGCACAACTGGGACAGGAACTCTTGATTTTCTCCATTATGGCTGGGTTTGTGATGATTTTGGGTGGATTCTCTCCTTCCTGCTTCTGGCTGGTCACGTTTCAAGGCCAGGTTGGGCAGGGCTTGGAGCACCCTGGCCTGGTAGAAGGCCATGGCAGAGGGTGGAACGAGAGGAGCTTTAAGGTTCCTTCCAACCCAAAGCATTAAATGTTTCTGGAATTCCATGATTCCCTTCCCAGGGGCATTCTGGGGGTGAATGGATGCTCACAGAGAGGCTGGATCCCACTGCTCAGTGCAGGTGACCCTGGACCCCCCACCTTCACCCACCTCCCACAGCAGCAGACAACGTGTTTCCACTCCACTCCCCCCTTCCCCTGCCTCTCCTCCAAAAAGCCTGTCTCCCATTCATATCCATTTTTAAAGAAAACACACAATCAATAGTCTCTCAGGCTGGAATTTCATTAAGGTTTTCATTGCACTCGCTATCGATTGGCAGCAGGGCCGGGAGCTGCACGGAGCTGAAGCCGTGCCCTGCCTGTGCCACGGGACCACCCAGACCATCCTGAAGGGAAAACAGAGGATGTGGCTCAGCTCCCATGCAGGCAGCTGAAAGCCCAGCATCCCAGCTTTTACTAACTCCTAGATTTTACCAACCATTGCCAAGAGCAAAACCAGGAGCCCAGGGAAGGGCTGTGATGCTGGAATTTCTTTCATGAACCAGGACAAACCTTCATGATTGCAAAGCTTTGGTACGTAACAGGCTCTCTCCTGCCTTCCCTCCATGGGATGCTGCTCGTTTCAGGATGTGGAAAACCAGGCTGGAATGCCTGCCCTTGCTTCCATCAAACACGGGGGCTGCAAGTAAAAAACACCCCAGGGCTCTGAGTGTGGAAGGGCACGGTTTGCTTCGCTGCTGGTCGGTCACTTGGAAAATCAAGTGAAAAATCCCAACCTCTAAAAGGGCTCGTGGGCTAATTTTAGGCCTGGGCCTTGACCAGAGAGATTTACAATAATTGCCAGGGTGAAAGTTTAACATCTCCCGCGACTTTTCTCAGCAATCCCCAAGGAACCGCGTTCTGCTGTGCAAAGAGCATCCCCGGGCCAGCTCCCCAAATTGCCTTTTTAAGGCTTTATTTTTAAACCAAAGCCACAGGCTGCTTTCAACGGGACAAAAACCCTTCATGAGTCCCAGTCTGCAGCTGGTGGGAGCTCCTGTGGGTGGGGATGAGCTTTGGTTTAAATCTTTGTCCCCATTTTTTGGCCCTGCTCATCTCTGAGCCAACCCCACAGATGCAGAGCAGAGCCCCCATGGACACCCCTAAACCCTTTTAACAGGACCCACTTTAAGAGCAAAGCAGAACACGTTGCCTGTAGATCCACAGCCCTTCTGCTACGCTAAATGATTTAAAACTGGTGCTGAATAAACCTAATATCTGCCCGCTCCTGCCAATTCTCATTACTCCGGGACTCCCTCGCAGCGATTAGCTGCCTTTAAAAAAAAAAAAAAATCGCTGGAAGGAATCAAGCGAGTGGCTCAGCCAGCGTTGGGGAGGGCTGCTGGCAGCATCCCGGCTGGAGAGTGACGTGCCCTTGAAATGCTGTGCCCGGAGGCATCCGGCATCCGAGCGGTGCCAGCTCCGGCAGCGCCCTCCGCCCGCGCCTCCCGGCACAGCCCGGGCAGCTCCGCTCCCATCCTCGCCGCTCCCCGGGACCGCGGAACTGGGGCTGATTTTCTAGCAAAACCCTCGGGCTGTGAGGCCACAAAGCCGTGGTGGAGCGGGGAGGTGAAGGGGTTTGTGAAGCGCCCCGGGAATAACCTGGAAAGGAAGCTGGGAGCTGGGGCAGCCCAGCCATGGAATCATTGGGTGGTGCAGGCAGGGCACAGCCCGGTGCGTGTGTGAGCTGTCAGCCAGGCATACAGGCCCCAGGCAGCTCCCGGGCTGTCACAGCTGCAAATTGTCCAGGAGCAGCCCCTAATGGGATGGAAGGGGAGGGTTTATCGGAGGAAGATGTCACAGGGATGAAAGGGGAAAAGAGAGGGAACCCGGAGAAATAGCGGTTTGGGTTTGTGTGTGTTTGTGGAGGAGAAATTGTTTTAAGATGTCCTTTGGTGTGCTGGAGAAGGCAAACAGGCAGTGACAGCACAGCCATGGGGCTGGAGGAGCCTTCACTGATGGGGAGACCTTGATGTGCAAATTCCCTTCTCCTCCTCACTCTGCAACTCAGGATTTACCTTCGAGAGGGAGCAAAGCCCTTTCAACACAAAAACTGTTTAATATTTCCTCTGTGACCTGAGCTTTTTCTCCCCAGAGTGTTTGTGCAGCCCTGGTTGAGTGATGCTCTCCCAGCACGACCTCAGAGATGGACAAGCCCAACCCCAGACCAGAACAAAGCCAGACCAGCTGAAATTCCCTGGGGGAGGATGTTCAGACAGAAAGGGATACAAAAACAGGACCAAACCCCATCCTCATCTTTCTGTGGGATACCCAGTGGAGTTTGGGTGGAGATGGAGAGCACCAGCTGAGTGCAGGAGCCGTGCTGGAGAGTGGTCAGCCAGCTCTGAGCATCAACAGTTCATCCCACATCCTTTTTGTGTGCACACAGCCTGTCCCTCCCCATATGACGGATCTTCTGTGCTTCAAACATCTGCTCAGGGTTGTGCTCAGTGTCTGGCTCAGATGGGAGGGAGAATTATTCGGGGTTGATGAGTGGGGAGGGAGTGCAGTCTCACTGTTAGGTGGAAAAAGGGTTCAGGGCTTGATCCTTCTGCATCACTGATGGTGCTGGGAGAAGAATCAGGAGCAAAAAGGGGGTGTTCAGCTCTGGATCAGCAGGTGCAGTTCAACATTCCTCATCTTCCTGGGGTTTGTTCTGCCTGATCCTGATGCCTCCAAGAAGGACAAGTCTGTCCTGCTGCTTGCTGCTGGGATGGAGCTCACTGGGCCCCATGGATCTGCACCAGCAGGATCTGTTTGTGCTCCCTCTGTGTCTCCTGGGAGCATGTTTGAAGGGATTTGGGTGCATCCCTGCTTTCTTGACTGACCCTGTGTTGTCCTGTAATTCTATATTATTTAAGCATGCTTTTTTTTCCTGCTACAAAATCACAGAAAAAGCTGAGTTGGGGGGGGTGGGGGAACCCACAAAAATCATCGAGTCCAACTCCTAACCTTGCTCAGGACCATCCCCAAGATCCCCATCCCTGTACCTGAGAGAGGATTGTCCAAACAACACCACCTCTGAGGACACCTCCTTCCCTCCCTCGGGCCACAGCGGGGGAAGCCACCGGAGCCTGGCGCTGCTGCTGCTGCTCTTTTTCCTCCTGCTGATGCAAATGAAAAGCGATGCTGCTGTGGCTGTGCTCCAGCCCCCTCCCGGCACCTGCCGGCAGAGCTCAGGTGTGGAGCTGGCCGAGCGTGCAGTGCTGTGAGCAGGGGCACAGCCCCGTGTCACTCACACACAAATCCCTGTGCTGGGGGGACCTCGACTGGGGCTGCAGAACTGAAACCTTAGCAAAAGAAAGTCCCCCAAAACCACAGAGTGTTCTCTCCTGCCTGCTCTCACCCCAGGGCTCTGTCCCCCAGGCTGGGGTGACCAGGTCTGTGTCTCTCCCACCTCCTGTTCCTGCAGCCGGAGGTCAGAGGTTATCAGCTGCCTGTGGGTTGTCCCTTAAATATTCCTGTTCTTTGTGCTGCTCTGCTCTGCTGGCAGAAACGGTGTCGGAGCCTTTGTTCTGCCTGCGCAGAGATCACGGAGGAAAAGGCTTCAAACCCCTCCCCACGCCCCCACCGTGGCTGTGCTGCCCTGCCAGGGGGGTTTCCAGCAGCATCACCCTTCAGTCACCTCCTGCACCTGCATCTGTTTGGTGGCCCTGCCTGGGGACAGGCTGGGAACTCCTGCTTGCCATCCTGACCCACAGCCAGGGTGATGGAGCTGGGGACCACAGGGGCACATCCCTGGCTCTGTCCCAGGTTGGATCTTTCCCCCTTGCTCTTTCTGGCTGTCACAGAGCTGTGGACTCCCTCGATGCTGCTGCTCCAGGATCCCACTGTCCCAGAGGTCCCTCTGCAGCCTCCAGCCAGCAGGAGCCAAACCCCTGGGGATTTCAGACACAGGAAAAGGGCTTTCACCTTTCCCACTTGCAAAACACTCCAGCAACAGCAGCTCCTCGCACTTGGAAACCTTGGGGAAGGCTGTGCTGCTCCTGCTGGCAAAGGGCTGATCTTTGCTGTGCAGGATCCTCTCCCCAGCATTTCTTGCTGTGCTGGTCCGAGTGGCTTTTTCATTGCACTTTTCCAGGGTTTTGCTTTTCCTACAGGCTGGAAAATGCCCTTCTGGCAACCTTGGCTTTGAAGCAGCCCCATGCTGCTGGGTCAGGCTGGCCATGGTGTTCCTGCAGTGCCCAGCTCTCCTGCAGCAGCTCTGAATGCTGCCTTGCACGTGTGTTCAATGAAAAAAGAAAGAAAGAAAGAAAAAAGCATTAAATATTAAAGGAAAAACCATCGCTGCCTGGACTCAGAGCAGCTCTTAAAAATGTTAGCAGCTCCAACATCCCAACCTTCCCTTGGCTTTGAAAGCTTCCATCTTTGCAGCAGCCTGTGGGGAGCTGGGCAAGGTGTGTGTGAGGAGCAGGGCTGGTGGGCAAAGTGTCCCCAAAGAAGCTCCCAAAATGAAGCCCCGTGGCCCAAAGCAGCAGCCAGGGAAATTCCATAACCCTGTGAAGCTGCAGGGGCTGATGTGAGGAGGGGAACAGGGAAAAAGCCCTGGAAAAAATCCCACTTCTGTGCCAGGGCAGTGGGAGGTGGTCAGTGAGGCTGTGTCACCCCAGAGGAGGGGGACACCATGCAGGGACAGGACAGGAGCCATCCTCCCCCCAGGCACTCGGGATGCTCCTGGGGGAAGTGTTGGAGTCCCCTCCATCAGTGGAGGCTCTGAGGGGTGTTTTCTCTGCAGGGGAATGGCAATGCCTCACCTGCTCCCACCCCAATCCCAGTCCCAGTCCCTGGGATGCTCCATGAGATCAGGCTCCACAGACACTGTTTGCAGATCAAAGCCAGTTTTTTTAAGGCAAGGAGCCCTTTCCTGGCTGGGCAGGGGGCTGAGAGGATGCTGCACTGCTGCCCAAAAGTGAAGGCTTTAGGGAACATCAGTGGGATCATTCATGTGAGTCCAGCCCAGAGCCTTCCCCTGTGCTAAACATCTTCACCAAGCCTCCAAAAACATCAAGAGGCTATTAAAAAAATTAAAATAAAAAAAAAAACACAAAACCAATCACTCTTCCCTCCAGAGCCCTTTCTTTCCCCAAGAGACTCTCGGGGGGGCCCTTCCCCGAGCCTGCTGCAGCTGGAACCTGCAGGATCCTCACCTTGCCGAGCCTCACCTGAGCACAGCCCCTGGGGCGGGCACAGCTCCTGCAGGCACCTGGAAGGCTCCTGGTGTTCAGGGCAAGGATTTGGGGTGTGCTGAGGGTGCACCCCAGAGCTGGATTGCTGCTGAGATCCCGGCACAGCTCCTCACCTGCTGAATCCCACCTGGCATCGCCTTTCTTGTCCCCTCTGGGGGGTTCCAGCGGGATGCTCAGCTCCTGTAGGAGCCCCGGTGCTGCCAGCCTGGCCCTGCCTGCCCCGGGGACATGGGAATTGTGGCCATTGTGGCCACCCCCGCTCCCTCCAGGGCTTTTTTTGGCCCCGCTGCCGGTGGGGATGGTTCTTGTGGGCAAGGAGAGAAGTCACAGGAGGTTGTTCCAGGGCTCTGGTGCTGCCTGGGGGCAGTGGGGTGCCCAAACAGCATCTCCCCGCTGGGAAATGAAGGGCAGGGGTCGTGGTGACCCCCTGGCAGTGGCTGCTGTCCCCACAGGGATCCCTTGGAGAGGCTCTTTGCTCCACGGCCCCTTCAGCATTGCCAATGCCAGCACGGCATTTCCACCTCCTGTGCCTTATTGGGGTTCCCCTGCCTTCCTGGGAACAGGCTTTTAGGGCGGGGAGAGCGAAGTGAAGATCCTTCCCTTCCCTTCCCCTGGGAGCTGGAAAAGGCAGCGCATCTCCCGGGAGACTCTGTCAACAAGGAGCGGGGGGAGGGAGCGAGGGGGGCTCTCCATCTGCCGCACCCCGCCTGCCCTCGGATGTCTCACACGACAGGAAGCAATAAAACACGCATTACCAGCACCATTACCCTCTGTGGCCCGCTGGAGAGAGGGGTTTGGCCCGGAATCCCGCTCTGAACAGGGTTAGGGAGCTCTGCTGCAGCCGGGGATGGTGCCAGCCCATCCCTGGGATAACCCCGCTGGGATTCCCACATGTCCCCCCCATCCCTCTGCTGGCTGCTGTCCCCTCTCCCAGGGTGTCCCAGCATCAGCAGGAGCACCCTGGTGAGGGGAATGACAGATTTGTCTCCACAGACAAGCTCTGGGTCTGCTGGGAGATAAAAAACCAGCGCTGAGAGATAAAAGAAACAACGGGAAGGATTTCGTTGGTTGATGGATGGAAAAGAAGATATTTGCCTTTACAAACAAACTGTAGGTTTGCTGATAAATTAAATTGGATATTGAAAGATGAAAGAAACAATGGGGAAAATCCATAAATTCCATAAGAATTAAAAATTAAAAGGGGGGGTTTTATACATTAAAGGGGGAATTTTAGGTATTGGACACTTGGGGAAGTCTGTACCGCTCAAGTGCCTCAGGCAATGGGGAAAGAGAGAGGGAAATGTGGCTGGGAAATGAGGATAAAAAGGAGGCTGCAACCTCCAAATATTTGAGAGACCCCAGGGGAAATCTCCCATGGCCTCTCCTTTTATTAGAATAAAGTCACAGGACTCCTCTGTCTCCTTTTTGGACATAAACCTCTGACATTTGTGGATTAATTTCCCTAACACCGGCCAAGGGATTTCCCAGCACCCAAACCCTGCTGTGCTTTTTAAAGCAGCCCATGCAAGGCCAGCAGCTCCGTGTTTTGGGGAAGGAATGAGAGGGATGAGAGGGATGATGCCTGGATTGCAGTGCTGTTCACCCTTGGATGGGAATTCCTGCCTGAACTGGAGCGTGTCTCCCAGACAGATGTTCAGCTGCGATTTAAAGGCGTCCAGTGCTGGAGATGCAGCACCACCATTGCCCTGCCTGCTTGTAGGGGATAATTAGAGCCACATTTCCAAAAATAAATACCTGCAGCCATCCTGGCCGGGTTCCTGCCGCCGGACATCCAAACCCATTTTTTATTACCTCCTTTTCCCCACAGGGGCTGTGTCCATGCGTTTATGGAGATCCCCAAACCTCCTTTATCTGATCCTCCTTTTTCCTGCCTTGTGTCCATGTCCTGCCCCTGCCCCACGCTCTGTTTATCCACCACATCCACGGGTACACCCTGAACTTGAAATAACCTGGGCTGGCGGCGCGTTCCTGCTGGCGCTGCCTCTGCTTGTGTTTGTGGTTTATTTATTTTTTTTTATTTTATTTTTTATTTTTTTTTAGCTCCTTTTCCTGCCGGCCCGAGTCTCGCTGGCTCCGCCGCCTCCAGCCACGCTCGGAGCCATCGATCTCTCCCTTTTCCATCCGCAAATTCGGTGCCTGCCTGTGTGACAGCGGCTCCGGATCCCTGCTGCCAGCAGGGACGAGGCGCCCGGACGGAAACCTTTAGGAAATCGCATTATTGTTTTTTGTTTGTTTGTTTGTTTGTTTTTTAGCACTGCAATAATTGCTGCTGCAGTTTGCTCTGCTCCTTCCGGAGCTGCATTCAAGCATCCTGAATCCACCGGGCTGGGGTGGGATCAAGCCCCCTCAGCCCTGCAGCCCCAGATCACAACAGATTGGTCACATCCTGGCACTGATTTCTCTCTCGTCTCCTTTGCCCACGGCAAAAACTGAACTTGTGACCCAGATGTGAGCAGCCTGTTATCTCATTAGCCGGCCCAGCTTCCCCAGGAGCCTTTTATTAGCAGATAAACCCCCGAAAATTCAGCCTGGGTCTCTGAGATGGGCCGGGAGATTCGCAGGTTAAACAGATATAAAAAGCACAGGTTTGCCCATAATTATTTTCCTGAATATCTGTCGATACTAATTAAAATTGTTTCCCATAATTAAATTTATAACAGCAAGGGAGAGCAAGGGGTTGCTGAAATCCTTTTCTTTTGAATTGCTCAGGGATAAAAAGGGTTTTCAAATCAAATTAGTTAAAAAAATTAGTAATCAAATTAGTAAAAAAATCCATTCCCATTTTCTCCCCCTGCCTCCAAGAGAGAGACAAATTGAGGGGTGCTTTGGGGCTGCCCTCTGAGCCTGGCTGAAAAATGAGGTTTAGGGGTGCTGGGGCTCAGGGCTGTGGCTCTGTAGGTGGCTGTAAGGAGATTTCAGTGTGTCCCCAAAACGCAGCACAGCCAGTGACAGCCCAGTGCTGGATCAGGCAGGCAGTGAGGAATTGCTGTGCCCTAAATCCCACAGGACACCCAGGACGGTGCTGCTCCTGCTCCCCTCCAGGCAAACCCTGCACAGGAGGAGCTGCTTTGGAGCTCTTGCCCGAAGCTGGGGCTCCTGCTTGCTTTAATTGATGCATGGCATCATTTGCCTGGAGGAAAAGGGTTTGGACACAGCACTGCCAGCATTTCCAAGCTTGGCTGGGGGTGCCAGGAGGTGTTGGGGGCTGGAGGAGCCATGTCCCTGTGCCTGGCCACTCCAGGGCACCCCTCACATGCAGGGCATCTCCACAGGCACCAGCACTGCCGGATTTTGTTTTGTCCTAAGCAGGAACATCCCCCTGTCCCGGCATACTCCTCTCTGCCCGGAATCACCGGGATCCCCTGGAGCCCAGCACAGCTCTGGGAAGCAGCTCTGAAAACTTGGCTGAGGCTCCGGGCAGTGACCCGAGAGCCCTCCCCAGCTCAGGCTTTCCCTCCCCCCCCCCCCCCCCCCCCCCCCCCCCCCCGCCTCCGCGCCCGGNTGGCTGAGGCTCCGGGCAGTGACCCGAGAGCCCTCCCCAGCTCAGGCTTTCCCTCCCTCCCTCCCTCCCTCCCCAGGGCGTGGCAGCCGGAGCCAGACTCTTGGGAGTGGCTGCCGGGGACACCGGGACATCCCCGGGCTGCTGCAAGGTCACCAGGGCTGGGACGAGCCAGCCGAGGTGAGCTGGACAGGCGGGGCTGTGCCATGGCAGTGCTGGGAGCTGCTGAGAGCTGCAGAACTGGGAGATCAGAAGAGAAAACAACAGCCCACATCTGCCCCCTGCCCTCCCCGGGAGGGATTTTGGGACAAATCACTGAGCTTGTCGTTTGTGTTTTGGATGGGAGGAGGTGACAGCTCTGCCCGAGGGATGAAATTCAGCAGTTCCAGGGGGCTGGAAAGATCCAGGTATCCTGGGGGGCTGGAAAGCCTCTGGCACACCTCATGGTGGGGGGAACAGCTCCTGGTCCTACTCCCGACAGAGTGGATCCCCAGACCCCTCACACTGCTGGGCTTGGCCAAAGGAAGCTGTGCCTAAAGCCCAAAGCAGCCAGGCTGGGCTCTCCCAAGGAAAAAAAGAGGCTGAGGAAGAGGGGGATCATGAGCAGCACACCAAGACCAGCCAGGCAAATTGACACCGTTCAGCCAACAGGCACGTGGGGATATCCAGAATATCTCAGGATTTGGAGCTGCCTGGGCTCCATCCCCATGGTCCCTCCATCCCCAGAGCCTTTCTCAGGCCCCTGGGATGCTGGTGTTGATGGCAGCTGGCTCCAGCACACGGGGACAGAGGTCCTGCCCTCCCCGGCGCTGCCAGACATCACTGCCTTTAGCTGCTGTAATGGGTTTCTAAAATTAGCTGCACACGCTGCCCTTGGACTCGAGCAGGACATTTCTCAGTTGTTTAATATCAAAAGTCC
>VWYP01017728.1:8403-31139 GCA_013400435.1 Pycnonotus jocosus | reverse complement strand
GAAAAAGGAAGCAGAGCACAAAAGCCACCCAGTCAATGCATGGCTAAGTTTATTTTATCACTTGTCGGACAGAACTCGACATCTATTTTAAGTCATTTATGAGGAGTACAAGTGTGAATAGCTGCAGAAGTTTTGCAATTCCAAGACACCACATACAGCTGCTAAAAAAAGCGAATTTAACCTTCCCAACAAAGGCTCAGAAAGCAGCCCACCCTTCCCTGGATCGGGTTTCCCATCTACTGATTTCAGGCAGCCAAAGCTCATCTCCCCCAGACCTGAAGTTGATTGGTTTATGGAGAGGGCCCCAGCCATGGCAGCATCACCCCCTCCCTGCATCCTGGGGTGCTTCCCCCCCATTTGGGCTCTGTTTTCCCTGTGCTGAGTGTGGGACAGGTGCAGGTTGGTCCCTTGGGGTTTATCCTCCCCTTCAATTGATGAGTATTTTACATTTTGCCGTCGGCCACAGCTCCTATAAATAAACCCTGGCTGCCCGTGGCAGATGTGAGGCCTTTCCCTGCTCTGTTAGAGGCCCTGGCTTCCCAGCAACAGGAATGGCAATGGAGGTGAGCCTGCAATGAAATATTCATTGGGAGCAATGCTATCCTCCTGTCTACAGAGGGGAATTTGAATTTTCATTTTAATTGAGGACCACGTTAACAAGCTAATACCCCCCCTCACCATGTGGTCACAGCAGGAAGGGGGGGATTGCTGGGACCTGCTCTTTTTAATTGGAGCATCTCCTATCACCTCTGTCTCCCCAAATCAACCCAAATTAGCAGCCCAATGCTCATGACCCAGCAAAAACAATCACCAGCAATTGCTTGATTTGACTTGCGGTTTCCTAAAAGGCAGAAACATCTCAGCAAGGAGAGTCTGGAGCATCCCTGTGAGGTCAGGCCTGACCAGCAGCACCTCCCTTCATGCCCTGTAAGTCCCAACTATTCCTCACTATTCCCAAAAGGAGGGATCCAGCTTGAGAAGGGCACCTGGCAGTGCCCAGCAGCAGGGACAGGAGATGCCCAGGGCTGCAGCAAAATAGGAATTCTCAAATAGCACAACACCTGAAAATGCAGGTTCAGGAGGTTGCTTTTCCTCCCCATTTCTGTCTGGATTTTGCCCACCCAGTGTTGCACAGGGCTTCAAACAGGATGGGAGAGAGATGTGGATTTGGAGGAGGGGCACCTCTGATCTTGTATTTTCCATGTGTTTTGGTAAAGACTGAGCTCTCTGAGACATCAGGAAAGCATGGGAGCTGCTGCAGCCCTTCCAGGGCTGGGAAATGATTCTCCCTTTGCTGAGGCTTTTAATTTCAAGGGTGGGAGTGGGGAGGGGGGATCATTGGCTTCATCCTACAAAGCAGAAAGCAAAGCTACAGAAGAGCAGCCGGCAGGAGAGGGGGCAGCTCCGGCTGCGGGACTGGAGGGGGCTGTGGGGCCGTGTCCAGCTGTCACTGCCACATGTCCCCCACGTCCCCGTTCTTGTGGAACTCGTGGAGGTGGTCAGCATACCTGGGGAGAGGGCAGAGGCACGTTAGTTAACCTGCAGCAAGCCCCAGGGCGCTCTGGCAGCCCGGCAGATTCCAAGGGGTGGTTCCTTGAGGATAAGCACAAGGATAAGCACCGTGCTCTGCTCCAGCCACGGGCAGCAGGGAACTGGAGTCATGGCACGGGTCTGACCCGGGTCTCCAGGATCACCTTTATCTGACCCAGGTCTCCAGGATCACCTTTAAAGGCAATTTGAAGGATTGCCTTTATCCAGATTCCTCCTGGGCAGGGACTGCCTGCAGGAAAGGGTTTGGAAAACCCAACCCAACCCAAGCTGTTGTTGCCCTGTTCCATCAAACTTTTCCCCCCCTTCTCCCTCATTGGGTTTAAAGCTCAATTAACTGGCCTTGTTCCCAGCACTGGGGTGCCCCAAAAAATCTGCTGCAGACCACCAAGCCCTGCCCACCCATGCCGGGCTGGCCCAGCCTGTCCTCACTCACTTCTTAGCACAGAAGGCGGCGCAGTCCCGTCCCACGCTCTCGCTCCAGGCGGTTTTGTAGAGCACCTGCAAGGGGAGCAATGGGATCAGCTCTGCTCCCACCTCCATCCCAGCCCCTCCTCACTGCACTCTGAGCCTCTGCTGTGCCAGCCTGGCCCTGCCATCCCATCCTGGAGAGGGGCTTGTGACGAGGGAGTGACAGGACAAAGGAATGGCTTTGAACTGATAAGAGAGTAGGTTTAGACTTGATATCGGGGGAAATTCTTCCCTGTGAGGGTGGGCAGGCCTTGGCACAGTGTGGGAACCCAGGGCATCTCTTTGGCTGCCCTGGAAGCTCAGGAAACCTTGGCCAAACAATCTGGGAACTGAGCAAAGGAAATCTGAGTTTTACCCTAGAGCACTGCAATACCCTGGACCCATCCAGGAGGGTGAACAGGGGGGTTTTGGCCCTGTCCGTGGGGGCCACAGACCCTGGCACAAAGCAGAGATGAATTACAAATCTCAAGAGTGTGAAATCCAGTAGTTTAGCTTATCACTGAGTGAGAAATATGTAGTTTTAGGTTTTTGTGATAGAAGTAGATGGAGACAAGATGGAGATTTTGGGGTGGTCCCTGAGGCTTTTCTTCTTCTTCTTCACCTCCGTTTTCTGCTGTGACATTGGCACAATGTGGCTTGGGGAGATTGGGCCAAGTGGATATGACCTGTTTGATGTGGATGGTGGACATTGGTAGGAAATTGTAAATAATATGTCTGTAATAATCTGGATTTAAGGTGACAACATTTCAGGGGACTGGGAGATCCCTGATGGCTGGTGTTCAGAACAGTCCTCACTGAGGACAGAGCAAACTATGAGATAAAAGAAAGAATAAACACCGTGATAGACCTTGGAGAAACTGAACCTTGAAGCCTCTGTCTCTCTCTTGTGTCTGCCCTGAAACATCCAGGAGGGCAAAAAGACTCTGAGCACCTGAATGCTGGAAATAATAATCCGATAGCACAGGTTGTTCAGAGAAACTTTGGTTGCCCCTGGATCCCTGGAAGTGTCCAAGATGCCAGGCTGGACAGGGCTTGGAGCAGCCTGGGACAGTGGAAGGTGCAGGAGGTGGAACTGGAGGATCTTGAAGGTCCCTTCCCACCCACGCCGTGATTCTGTGATCACCAGCCTGGGGAAGCCCAGTGTGTTGCAGGGGTTGCCCTCAGGATGGCCCAGATGACCTTTCCCAGTGGGTTATTTTTACTGGCACAGTGCTGTGGTGCTTTGGGATGAGGCTCAGGGCTGCACATGGATGGAGATGTATTTTAGGAACAGGCTTAAGGAAGGTCAGTGCTTGGCTGGGCTCCTTTTTACCTTCATGCCTCCCTGTTTTCACTGCAGGGCTGAGCTCTGGGGAGGCAGGAGGCAGTGCTGGGGTTTGGGAAGAGGGAGAAGCCCTCCCATCCCCAAGTGATTCCTTCAAACCTTGGGGATTTGTAAGCTTTTATCACCAGGGAATCACCCTCACCACACAAACACCCACCAGCAGACCCCAAATCAGGGTTCATTGAGGTGTCCCTGGCACACAGGGTTCATCCCCAGCCCAGGCAGTGCTGGGTGCTGGATTTCAGCCTCTTTTGTGTCTAGATGAGGTAAGATCATTCCAGCCATGTAATATTTATGAATTTTCTTTTTTCCTTTTTTCCCTTTTTTTTTTTTTTTTTGGGTTAGAGCTTTAAAGTTTAATGATGTTTAACTTTTTATTTCCTTTGCTCCTTTCCTCACCAAAATAACTTTGAGAGCAGGACAGAAATATTGTTCTGATTTGGCTTTCATCTCATTTCCTCGTTTAATTATTGATGATTTGTTTGGCTTTTTTTTTTTCCTCTCTGACATGACAAATAGACTCCCAGAAACTGTGCAAGGATACAGGAGGAGTTTGCACCATGACAAACTCTCAGGAGATTTGGGCTGGCTGAAGCCTCTATTCCTCCCAAACCTCTGCTTCTCTATTTTCAACCTTAATGTAGAGTTGGGGAAACTTGAAAAAACAGAGCCACAGGGCATGTCAGGAGCATGGGGAGAGCCAGAGCTCATCCCTGGAGAGGCAACAAATGAACTCCACTGAGCAGGGGGAGGTATTTTATTCCTAAAATCCCTTATGGTATTAGATTGATAACAATTCACCAAACTCTTGCTCCCCACTGAGCAGAGGGCTTGCTTGGGCACACACTGAACTCTGTGTGAGCTCCACAGGAACAACATGAACACACAGACAGCTTCCAGCTCCTGCCCTTGGGCAAGCCTGGGTGGGATTTCCAGGGGGATATTCCTTGGCATGTCCCTGTCCCACCCTCCCAGCCCTGCCCTGCCTCCAGAGCCACTGACACAGCAGGAGCGACGCTTTCTCTTGGCCCAGCATCTTAAACCAGCCCAAATTCCCCCTGGAGGGGATGAGAGGGGGTGTTTTACCCCCGTGCCCACCCCCTGTGGCCCCCACACTCACCAGGAAGACGAGGCAGTGCAGGAACAGGGTGTAGAAGAAGGCCACGGTCCGAGCGCTCTTGTTGGACAGGATGAGCCGCCCCTGCACAAGGGCAGGATGGAAAATCCCATTTTAACGTGGGTCACAGGAAACCAGCTCTGCTCAAACAGGCCTGGAGAGATCCTGGCCAGGGCTGGGAGCCTGTTCCTGCCAGACCCTGCACAAACCTGCAGCGAGGTGGTGTTTGCCACCCACCTTTGAGGGGTGATGCTCCTTCAAAGTGGCTGCACCAGTGCCTATGCTCTCAGCCCAAATTTGCCCAAACCCAGGTGGATTCAGGGCTGCTAAGTGCGGTCTTTCCCCCGCTGAAAACCCTACTGGAGGTTTATTCTGAGTTGCTTTAGCCCAGCTCTCTTCAGCAGCTCTCCCTGCTGCTGGTGTGCCAGCCCTGCCTCAGCGCCTGCTCCGCAGAGAAACCCCGGCAGTAATTAAGCTTTGCACAATTTTAATTCATCAGCTCAAACAACTTTGTGATTTGCAGCGTCCCCTTGTTGCCTCCTGAGCAGGGCACTGGAGCCAAGGCTGTGTTGGTGTTCCCAGAGCTGGGCTCTGATGTCCCCTGGCTCTGCAAGGTCCTGAAAGGTTTGCTCTCCATCCCTGCATATCCCCTGCCACCCCACTGGGGGCTGGAAACCTGTGGGGCTGGACTCAATCACCCTCCACCCCTCATTTTGGAGAGGCCACTGAGCCACAGCCAGACCCTGATGATGCCTGAGCCCTTTTGGCACATCACACCAAGATCCCAATGGGAAAACCTTCACGTCCATCCCTTCAAAAGCACGAAAATCAGGAGCAGCAGAGGAGTGGCTTGCAAAGGACAGATCCTGCCTTCCTTCACAGACACTCTTTATCCCTGCTGTAACCCAGGGACTCATTATGGACATAAGCACATTCCCCAAACACCAGGCAGCCTTTCCAGAGCTGGCATTAAAACCCACAGATCTCCCACCAAACCCATTCCGGGCTCAAATCGTCTTTGCTATTCACGGCCCTGGCGGAGGCTGCTGTAACAAACAAGATTATGTTCTTAAATATTCCCAAGGAATAACTCCCCTAAGTCAGATTTTTTTTCTTCTTTTTTTTTGTGAATGCCTTTCATTAATTCTCCGTGGTGCTGGCACGCCACACAATCCATATTCATGCTGGCATTTTCTTGGTTTTTATGCAAATGACAGCTCTGCCTTTATTACAGGATATCTCTGTGTTCTGGGGCTGCTGCAGCCCCACAGTCCCACATTCACCTTCCTTGTGCTGGAGAGCAGGGGGTTAACTCAGCCAAAACCCCATCCTGAGCCTGCTGCTAATGCCACAAATTCCAGCATAAGTCAGATTTCAGCAATATAACCCCGATTTTAGCTCAGAAAGTTACACCCTAAGGGATGGCAGCCCAAGCTTGCAGTGGCAGCAGGCTGCTCCTGGCCTCTGTGGCTCAGGCAAGGACCCTCTGCTGCTGCAGACACCACAGCTTCCCCAGGATATTCCCTGATGCTTTTTTTTGGAAGGGAGAGCCAGAGCAGGAAGGATCAGGGCTTGGGAGGGGTTTTTTTTGGAGAATGCAATGAGAAGGCAATGTGTGCCTGGGGATGCTGTGCTGTATGGGGCAGAGATCTTCCCTTGGACCCTCTGCAGCCCCTCTCACACTCCTTCTCCCCAGATGTGTGGGGTGCTGGGGCTCTCTGGGGGGGTCTCCTGTGCAGGTGGTTCTGCCCCTGGCTGGGGGTGCTGCCCTGAGCCCCACACCACGTTACAACCCAGAGGTGCTTGGAACCCTACAAGAGAATCAGAACTGTGTAGGTTGGAAAAGACCTCAAAAATCCTTGAGCCCAACCACTCCCCCAGCACTGCCAAGGCCTAAACCATGTCCCCAAGTGCCACAGCTCCATGTCCTTTAAACACCTCTGGCATTGGTGATGCCACCACTGCATCTTCCCACTGCCCAGGAGCCCCATTCCTGATCTAAAAACCCTCTCAGGTGCCAGCAGTGCTGGCAGAGCAGCCACTCACCATGCCCAGCGTGGCTTTATCCCAGGGACTGAGGCTCAGGTACTTCCTCTGGCGTTCCTGCAAGGAAAACACACAGCATTTGGAGGCTCAGAGGGTGAATTTGGGGGTTGCAAGTGGGGAAAGGGATGCTGTGCCCGAGGATGCTCCTGTTTGCCCCCCGCCCTTGTGAAGGTTCTGGCTTCTTTTTCTCTCTGCCAAGGTCAGGATTGATACACAGGAAATGCAGGTTTTGTGTTTGGACTTGGATGTTTATTATTTCTTATCTATTTACAGCCTCAGCAGCCGTGAGCTCTAACTAGCAAGTTAGAGAAATCAGGTAAAATGAAGAGCTTCTAACTCTTTCCAAGGTTATTTAAGTGATAATCCCCCAATAACGAGGTGACATCTATATTATTTATATTTCTGACCCAATAATGACCACCCAAGGCCCACAATGCGGACCTTTTTCACCCAATTACAGAAAACCACCCAAACCCATGAAGAAGAAGGAAGAAGAAGGCGAAGAAGGACTCAGACAACACCCAAAGTCCTCCATCTTAACTCACATGTATTGCTATATACCAAAATCTTAAATCTAAACTTTTCACCCTGTGAGATCACACAATACTATTCAAACCTCACACTTACAACCCCAGGGCAGTCACTCAATTTTGGGATCCTGTTCCAAGGCCTCAGGTTAAATGCAGTGCCTGCTTGAGGGTCAGCACCTTTTAGCACAGAAAGCCTGACATTTTCAGCCTCCAGGGTTCCAACACACCCCCAGCCACCATCTGGGCACAGTGACTTTTATTTATTTTTTTGTTTTTTGAAAGCAAAGGATGTTTGAGTGCATTTCCCTCTATCAGAGGTTCCTGGATTTCATCTGGGTGTGATCCCAGAGCAGACAGAGGGGCTGATGCAGAGGGAGGGTGCTGGGGAGCCTTTCATACCTTCCTGCTGAAGGAGGAGAAGGGGTCCAGGCGTTCCTCGTACTGGGAGGAGTAGCGCTGCTCCGTGTCATCCCTGCTGCTGCCCTGGGGAGCAAAGGCAGGGTGAGGGCCAGCAGGGACACCCAGCACAGGGACAGAACCCTGAGTTCTCCCATTTGGAAGAAATGACCCCCAAAAGGATGGAGCAGCACAGCCCAGAGCTGACCCACGGGGCTGACAGCATCTGTCTCCTTCAGAAAGGAGAAGCACAACGGGAGCTGGTTGAACAAAGTCCTTCCTTCTTAAAATTGTGGAATGGTTGGGGTTGGAAAGGACCTTGGGTTGTTACATTTTGCCACAAGGATTCCCTTTTTTTCCTGTGTCTCCCTGTTTTTGGCCCTTTCCATTAAATAATTGTCATCCTCACAGAGCTCACCTGGCCTACTGCAAATCCCACCCTGAATTCCTTTCCAGGTAGGAGGGAGACAGTGGTTTAGGAGCAGGAAATAATTGTTCAAACAGAGCTGTTATAAGCTGGGAAAATTGCAAGGAAAATGAAGGAAAATGAACCATGTTATGTGTTCAGAAGTATTTCACTTGCAGGTAAAATTTCATTCAAATCAACTCAAAAGCTTTTATTTGCCTGAACTTAACCAGGGCTTTATCACAAGTTCCAGGGAAATCCTTCCTGGCCTAAGTCATAGAATCAGGGAGTTGATTCTGTGGTGATTTCTATGAGGAGTTTCTATGGATTTCTTGAGGAGCTGGAAGGGACCTGACCTATCCCCAGTTCCCAACCCCTGCTGCCATGGGCAGAGTCTCCTCCTGACAGACCTGGCTGACCAAGGCTTTATCCAGCATGGCCCTGAACCCTTCCAGGGATGGGGCATTCACAACCCATTGAAAAAAAGTGAAAGATTTACGTGGGTTCACACAGGCTGGATTTTCCACTTCTCCTGGGCCAGAAATTCCCCTGACACAGCCTGGGCTGCAGCTGGATGCTCCAGCAGCCTCCCTGCTCCTCCAGCTCTGCAGGAGCTGCAGATTCCACACCATTCCTGCCCAAATCCAGCCTGGGAAGAGCACACACTGGCAGCAGCCCTGGGCACAGCCTGCTGCAAGCCCTGGCTCCTTGCTCTGGTGCTAATTCCCTGTCCCAGCACTGCTCTGCCCATGACACTCCCCAAGCCTTTCTGGACCTGTTCCTACGTGCACAGGGTTGTTACACCTCTGTGTAAACCTTTAGTAAGCCTGCCCTGCTCACACACTGCAACCCGAGCCTGGGCTGGCTGTGATGAGAGCAGAGCCCGATTTAGGGCCGAGGAACCCAGGAGCTCTGCTGGGTATTTTTAAGGTGTCACATGCCCCATTCAGGGGGTGAATTATGCAATGCCCGTGCAGGGTTTGGGTTTTTTTTGCTCTTTAGCTCACGGTGATGGCATGCAGGGGTTGCCTTGTGGAGGAGGATAAACATGGAGATGATATTTGGCAGGAGAAACGGGAAAAATGTCAGAGGGGACGACCCGGCGTCATCAGGGAGACAGAAAGGAAAGGACCAAATAAGGTCCCTGGCAGCTGTAGGAGTTTTCCCACCTCCAAATGCTACTAAAATATCCCTCAACAAAACAGACTGGCTCCAGGCAGCAGGGAAAGGCCAGGGGGAAGCACGGCAGGGAATGGGTGTCCCCTCTGAGAGTGGCACTTTTGCATTTCTAAGGAAAGCCCGAGGTCTGGAGAAGCCCTGGCTCTGACCAGGGAAGTGCCTGCAGTGGAAAAGCTCCCAGGCAGCAGCCTGAGCCTCCTGCAGACGCAGGGATGAACCTCCCGAGGGACTCAGCAGGAGCAGAGCAGGTGGCAGCAAGGCCTGGTCCCCCTGCCCAGCCTTCTCCTGGCACTCCTGGGGTGATTTGAGGCTGCTGGTCCTTCTTCCCAACCTTCTCCTGGCATTGCTGGGGTGATTTTGGGCTGCTTGTCCCCTTCCCAGCCTTCTCCTGGCACTACTGGACTGATTTGGGGCTGCTTGTCCCCCTGCCCAGCCTTCTCCTGGCATTGCTGGGGTGATTTTGGGCTGCTTGTCCCCCTTCCCAGGCTGCTCCTGGCATTGCTGGGGTGATTTTGGGCTGCTTGTCCCCCTTCCCAGCCTTCTCCTGGCATTGCTGGGTGATTTGGGGCTGCTTGTCCCTTTCCCAGCCTTCTCCTGGCATTGCTGGGGTGATTTGGGGCTGCTTGTCCCCTTGCCCAGCCTTCTCCTGGCATTGCTGGGGTGATTTTGGGCTGGCTTCTTCTCTTTTTGTCTCTCTTCTGGCTGCCCAGGGAGCAGCTCTCTCTCTGCTGGATACAAACAGCTCAGGAATGAGCACAGGTGGGACAGGATGAGTTATTTTCCATGCTCTGCTGCAGGGGTTTAGTGCAGGAGGTCCCAATTTAACCTCTGGCAGCCTGGTCAGGCAGAAGCATCCACACTTTGCCTGCAAGATCAGCCAGTGAGCATCAGAGGGGGGTGCAGCAGCTCTGTTAGGGAGGAAATTTGGGCTTTCTGGCTTTGAAGGTGTCAAAGACCCCTCAGCACAGTTCTGAACTGCCTTCCTGGCTCCTCTGGACAGAGCACTGCCCCTTTTCCCACCCCAATTTAGCTCCAATTCCCAGGCAAGCTGCACGTTGGGAATGTGCAATCCCTGTGCCTGGGGACTGTCCATCCGTGTGAGCCCGGCGAGCATGGACAGACAGACAGACGGACAGGTGGACACTCACCCGGCCAGGGTAGCTCTGCAGGAACTTGATCTTCTCGTAGAGCTTGATGTTGTCGGCTCTCAGGTTGTCCAGCTCGCTCTGCAGGGCGTGCACCGTGTGCTGCAGCATCCTGTTCTCCTGCTCGGGGGGAGGAGGGACAGTGGCATCCAGCCAGGGGGGAGAGCAGCCCCTCCTCAGGAATTCAACACCCCCCTGGCTTTGAATTCAAATTGCTCCCTAATTAAAATTGTCCCTAATTAAAGCTGTCCCAGCCCTGAGCCCATCCCTGAGGGGCCAGAGAAGGGCTGGGGTAGCCAAGGGGGCTGAGGGGGGCTTTGGGGTGGGATGTGGCTCCCACAGGAGCTGCAGACACAACTGGGCTGAGGCCTTAAGTTTTATCTTTCATATTTTCAGGTTCTGTGCTGCCCAGGGGTGCAGCTCTGAGCTCACATTCAGTGCTAATAAGATCCCTACACAGAGCAGGGAGACAAAACAAATCCTTTTCCTGCTGGAGACCAAGGACAACTTTCAGCCCAACAGCACAAACAAGGGTGGGCTGGAGGAAAGAACAACAAGGATGGGACCTCACAACCTGGAGTTGGAATTGGACAATTCAACCCCAATATGCAAATGGACCAAAACTTATAAAAATGTAAGATCTCATGACCAGCCAGCCATTTTTTGTGATCATTTTGGGTCAGCCTTGGGTGTAGCCCTGGCCAGGCCCTGTCCTGCCCAAGGTGTACCCTAAAGGCCTTTCAATAAATATCTACTTTATTCTGTAGCTCTGTCCAGTCTGTTTCAGGTCAGCCTTCTTAAGCCATCAGAACAGCTTTGAAAATGATATTTTGAGCTCTACTTCAATTTGTCCCCCCCAAATGTGTTCTCCTGGTGCTTTTTCCATGGCACCCCCACACCCTGTGCCAGGAGGCCGAGCACAGGCGTGTCCTTGGAGGATGGGCTGGGCTCTGCTCCTGCTCACAGCACGGTGGATTTTCCTTCTGCTTGCAGCAGGAACAGAATTCCCTGCAGGTCAGCAGGGATCCCTGATCCAGGCTGGGGTCCTGCAGCCCCCCCAGCCCCTCCCCAGCAGACTCACCCCCTCCAGCTCCTGGTTCTTGGCCCGGAAGCGTTCCCTCTGGCTGGAGATGATGGAGAGCAGGGAGTCCACCTGCCCCTCAGGGAATGAGGTGCCAGGGGATGCAGGGTGACCTGTGGACGAGGCCTGGTGTGAGAGGTGACCTGGTGGATGGCCACCACCCAGCCCAGGGGTGTGCTCAAGGTCCTCCTGCTGTGGGGCCTTGGGGCCACCCAAATCAACCCCTGTGCACAGTTATTACAACATGGACTATTTGTGTTTTGTATTTTCCTTTTTTTTTTTTTTTTTCATTTTTGAGGACTTCATCCTCAAAGTGGACAGGAAAACCAATTGCATTATTTGGTGCAACCCATGGCTGCCTTTCCCTGACTCCAACCCTCCCCATCCCTGCCAGACCCTCTCCTCTGGCTCCTGCAGCAGCTGCAGCATTAAAATAAAGCCCCAGAGCCACAATCCTCTCTCCCCCAGCCTGACCCCTCATCCAGCTTGCTATGCCCATTTTTTGGGTGTCCCCCATGGGTTTCCCCCCCATGATGTGGCTCTGTGGGTGCCTGGGGCTCTGTGTCCATCCCTCCCTGCTCTTCCTTCCTGGCAGTGGCATTGACAGCCAAGGAGAAATGTGTCCCCAGGGCCATGACTCAAGCAGCTGCACAGAGCAGTTATTCACAGAGCAGGATGGGTGGCTGCAGGTTGTTTAGCTTGGTGGGACTGTTGCTGTGATATTGTTTATCTGGTGTTTTCAAAACCTTTCAAAACAAACAAAAAAAACCAAGCAAAAAAAAAGATTTTTTTTGTTTGTTTCCCAGATGAGCAATGAGGGGTGGTGTTTTTTTTGTTTTTTGGTTTTTTTGATTCATTTTCTCCTGCAGACCTCAGTGCAGGGGCTGATGTACAGGAAATGTTTCATTCTGCGGCTCTGGTGTGGGAAGAGCAGCAGGCAGAGCACAGAGCTCAGGGTGTTTTGCTTCAGCCTGGGCTCACCAGCTCAGCACAGAGCCAGGCCTGGCACAGACCTTGGCAAAAGAGCCAAAAGATGGGCAAAGCGTGGCAAACTGTCCCAGTGAGAGGCACACTGAGCAGGGGCTGGCTCAGGAGCATCCTCACGCTGCCATCCCTGGAGAAATGATCACCCTGCCCATGGCTGGGGTGTCCCAGCCCAGCTTGGCTCCCCCCTCTCACCATAAAACAGCGCTGTGGCCTCCTTGATGGGCTCAGGGATCTTCTCCAGGCTGGGGCTGGCTGCACCCTGGGCAGCACAAGCAGAAGGGATTAAACACTTCCCACCCACCCAAAGGAGGCTGCAGCCTCATCCCTGCTGGACAGGCACCCTGCAAGGATAAGGAGTGACCCAGTGTGGGAAAGGTGCTGTTCAAACCCCATCCTTTGCCCAGGAAGGGCTGGAAGGTTCCTGGATGCCCCTGGTACCACCCCCTCCCCACTGCAAGGGCACCATGCAAATCCCTGATCAGAAAGAAGGAAAAGGAAGGAAAGAATAGAAAAAAAAAGAATAAAAAGAGGTGGTGAACACTCCCCAAGGCTTTGAGAGGCAGCCCCAGGGCTGTGTGCAGGGGGTACCTCTGCATCAGGGCGGTGCACAGCAGACAGGGCCTGGATGGTGCTGAGGTCCTGCTCCAGCTTGGCCACCAGCTCCTTCTGCCCAGCCAGGGTGGACACAGCCTCGGTCAGCTGGAGCTGCAGCTCGGCACAGCGCACTGCAAAACAGAGCCAGCGCTGCCACCAGCACCCCAAACTGTGCCAGGGGCACACCAGAGAGCTCAGGAACCCCCCCAGAGCACCAGAGCAACCCAGAGCAGCAGCCCTGTTCTCTCCTTATGTCTGGGGGCAGCAGGAGGGGCCACAGCAGCGATCCCTGCCCAGCCCCAGGGCTCCAGCCCTGCTTGGGGACACCCCAGGGTGGGCACAGCCCCTGGGGAGGAGCAGAGCCACGTCCCAGTGCCTGGGGCAGCTGCCTGCACTGGCACAGCTGCTTCAAAGGCATCAGCCAGGGATTTTTGGTGCCCCTGGAGAGGGATGAGGGCAGCTGAGCCCAGGGATTGATGCCCAAGTCTGGTCTGCATTGTGCTACAGCACATCCCTGAGAGCAACCTGTGCCTGGTGCACTCTGCTAAGAAAGGGCTGATGGTAATGACAGTGTTCATTGTAGGCACAGCCTTGAATGAGATCCAGGAACGAGAGCCAAAAACGGGGCCAAGCATCCAGGGTTACACACCAGACAAATGGGGTGGTCTTGAGGCCAGGGCCCAACAGGGATGGGGGAAAGTGGTGCAGAGGGGTGGCCAGGAACCAGGGGGACTAATGGGATCACAGGGGTGTGGTGCTGTGGCAAAAATAACCCAGTGGGGTCCAGGGGAAGGAAGAACATTCTGCCATGGGTGATGTAAACTTAACAAACCAATAGAACAACAAAACCCAAGAAATATGGCTGCAAAGGCCCATGGAGGGAGGTTTTCCTCACCATGACCTGAAAGGGGATCTCTCCCCATCTGCCTCCATCCCTCCAGGGATGGGGATAAGCTCCTGGGCCTCCACAAAAGATGATGGAAGAGGCTCCCCTGGCTGTGGGGGCAGGGAGAGGCATTCCCAGGGCAGATGGTGGAGTGGGGGCCTGGAGCAGGCTGGGGGACACCCCCCAGGAGGGGCTCAGGTGGGGCCACTCCTGCCCCAGGCACAGGGCCAGGCTGTGCAGCCCCCGGCAATTTGTGCTCAGCCAATTTTCTACAAAGGCTCCCTCTTTCCAGCTGCCCCCCCAGAGTAAAACCCACACCCTAAACCACAACAGGCACTGCTGGAATGCTCCAGGAGCAAAACAAAAACCTCTCGTTCCCCTCATATAACCCCAGCCCAGATGTGCAGCAGGGGAGAGCTGCAGCTACAGTGAGAGGCACAGGACCAGCACTGCAGGGCAAGCACATTGGCAAATCCATCCCAAAACTGTCCTGCAGCAGAAATCCACTCGTTTCACCTTTCTCCCTCACTGCCAGCAGTGGCTGAGCCTCTCCCTGGCTGGAAAACCTGCTCAGCTCCAGGTTCAGAGCTGGTGTTTTGCCCTGCCAGCACCTCCACCCTGGGGATGCAGGATCAGTCCCTCTGTGCCTGGATTTCCAGGTGGGTGAAAGCTCAGGTCCCAGCTGTTCCAGTCCCTCCCTGATAATTCCTGTTGTAATTGTTGCCCTAAATTCCAGACAGCTGGAAGGCCAGAAAAAAAAATTAAAATTCCTTATTTATCAACAGCCAGAGAGCAAGAAGTGTAGGGCCTGCCTGGGGAGCAGCAAGGGCAGGCTGCCCTCAGGGCTCCTACCCTCTCTGAGCCTTCACATAAGGGGTGCAGCGTCTGCACTGCTCGGTTCCAGCTCCACACAGCCTGAAAACAGCTGTGCAGGGAGCTCCTTGCATGGGGAGTGATGCCCTGGCCACAGGGTTGGACTAAAAGCAGCAGTGATGCCCAAAGTGACTCTGCTTTCCCAGCAATCAGGGTCTTTGTTGCTGCAAATTCCCATTTCTTGGTAGATGTGTCACTTGGGGACATGATCTGTGATGGGCTAATGATGATCTTAAAGGGTTTTTATTCAACCTAAACAATAAGAAAGACAATTCCTGTGTTCATGTAATAGAATCACAGAAAGGTTTGGGTTGGGAAGGAACTTAAAGCTCATCCATCCCACCTCCTGCCATGTGCAGGGACACCTTCCACTGTCCCAGGGTGCTCCAAGCCCCAATGTCCTCCCTGGCCTTGGGCACTTCCAGGGATCCAGGGGCAGCCACAGCTGCTCTGGGCACCCTGTGCCAGGGCCTGCCCACCCTCCCAGGGAACAATTCCTGCCCAATTTCCAATCTATACTTATATTAGATAACCTTATTTCAATTTAAAGCCATTCCCCTTCCCATGTTATTCAGAAGCACCAAGCCTCACTGCAGGGAAAGAGAGCTGGCAAATGCTTTGAACACAACACATGGATTTATTTTTTTCCCCCTCTGCATTTTTACATTTTTGTGCCCCAATAAAAGACTCGGGATCGAGCAGGAGTTGTTGTGCTAAAGGCACATCCCACTGGAGGTCAGTATTTCTCCAGGAATGGGGAATCCCTGCCTGCTCCGAAACATGGGTGGCCTGATGCAAAAATATTTGCATCAACAAGATTTGGAAAGAAGGAAAAAACTCTTCCCTACGGTTAATTATTCAATTGGCTGTCTTTTCAAATTGCATTAAAATGTAATTGGGAAGCTACTGCTGGCCAAACATGGGCTGGGGGGGGGCCCAATTCTGCACAAGGCACTGCTGAGCATCCTGACCAAGGCTCACCACACTGGGAGGTCACCCGGGGCAGGATGTGCTCCCCAGCCTCCCACCCTGCCCAAAAATCCTCTGCAGAGCTGAGCTCTGGAGCCTGCAGAAGGAGATCCAGGCCCTGAATCCCAGCTCCTGCATCTCTCTCTTGAATGATCCTTTTGGCTGCTGAGTTACATGGACTGAGGTTTTCATTTTAAGGGAAAAAAGGGTCACCAAAGCAGCAGAGTTTCTGGCAGTTTTAAAGGAATCTGCATCCTTGCTTCCCTCAGGTGTCACTCGGCCCTTGGCCCGTCCCCTCCAAACCATCCAGGAGAACAGAAAAGGCTGGAACCCTGCCTGACCCTGCAAGCAAGCAAGCACACAGAGCTTCCCTCTCATCTCCCCAGCAGTGTCACTCCTCACAGCTGCTTTTTGCTGGTTCTTTTTTTTAATCATGACTTTCCTCTTTCCACGGGAGCCCGCGGGTTCGTCACCTCTGTGCCAGCGCCTCGTCACCTGCAGCAGCAGGAGCACGGCTCTGCCAGGCAGGCAGGGCAGCTCAACACTGAAATCCAGCAAAAAGGAACCTGCCTTTGTCCTCCCCGAGCTGCTGAGCTGCAGAGCCCTCGCTCTGACCCCTCAGATCTGCAAATACCTCAAAGGCCAGGCAAGAGCAGAGCTACTGCAGAAGGTCATGGGACAAGAGAAAGTGAAGTCCTGGGGAAAGTGGGTTTTAAACCACGGATCTTTAGCCTCAAACTCTGCCAGCTCTGGGTTTTAAAGAGCCAGGCCTGGCATTGCCATGGTGTTATGAAGGGAAGAGCAGAAGTGCAGGGACTGGGCAGCCACACCCTGGCAGAAGCTCTGGTGCCACCCTGGCACAGGCAGGGCTGGTTTCCCCTTGTGTGATGCACAGAAAATCAGAAGCTGAGAATGGATTATTCCCATCCCTGGAAGTGCCCAAGGCCAGGCTGGATGGGGCTCTCAGCAACCTGGTCCAGTGGAAGCTGTCCCTGCCCATGGCAGGGGGTTGCACTTGATGATGTTAAGGGTTCCCTTCCAAACCAAACCATTTAATAATTCTGTGATATCTTGCCAAGCACTGAATGAATACTCAGAAAGAGCCTCTGCTCAAAGAAAATGCTCTTAAGAAATGTCTCTTCTGGGAATTCTGTGTGCCCAAGGGGCACAGCCATGGATGACACTGCCATGGGATGAATGTTTCTGGAAATAACACCAAGGATCTGTATGGCCACGCCATGTGGTGGGACACAAAGGTGCCCCACACAGAGAAGAAACAAAACCCAAATTGAGAATAAAAGATTGACACAAGTCTCACACTTTTTTTGTTGTGAACAGCCCTGTCAGTCTCTTGCCATTCCAAAGCTGCAGGTTAAATCCTTGAAGTGATTATTGAAGAGAACAGTCCTGGAGCCCCAGCCCCAGGCTGGTGGGGAGCAGAGCCTGGCAGATGCAGGGGTTCATTGGGAGACCACGAGCCCAGTGCTGCCACAGAGCAGCAGCAACTCTGGCTCCTGCAACAAGCCCCAGCAACTGGGCTCCCTTGGCAAATCATCCAAAACAAACAGCATCTGTTTTCACAGATGGAGAAAATTAAGACACACCAGCAACTTAGTTTGAAGTTCCAAGGCCAGACAGAAATGAATGAGAGGCAATCTTTCCATAAGATGGTGGCTTGATACTGAGGATACAGACAGATGAATAAATCACCTTGGGGTGAGATAGGCTGTAACTTGCTGCACATCCAGGGTATGGGGGTAACTGCTCATGTGGATCCTCAGAGCCCCGGGGAAATGAGAGGTGAGTGCTGTAGCTGAAGGGAAGGGGGTAGGAGATACACACATGGGCAGTTATGGCAAATTAGCTGATGCTCTGCAAGTTCACACCCTGATTAGCCTCGTGGAACTTTTTTAATCTCCCTCCATTTACTGTCTGGCCTCCCTGAATTTACATAACTGTTAAAAAAAAAAAAAGAAGAAAACAAGCTGAGAAGTGATGTGGCACGCTCTCTTTGAAAAGTCAACTGAAGTGCACTGAAAGCCACTACTTCAAAGGTTTGAAGTCTATTTTACTGACTGGAAGGAAGATGATGAAGATAAGTAAACCTTGGAGTGCCTTGGCACGAAGGCTCAAAGCTGGAGACTCACTCAACACAAACAGGAGTGTCTGAGAGTGCCAGGGCCAGCAGCAGAAGCCAAAGGAAGAAGCAGGAAACTGGGTCTGCCATGGACCCTTTGATTTTCCCAGCTCCTTCACCTTTCCCCGTGTTGGGCCACTCCAGTTCATGACTGGACAGTTACATCCAAGTTGAAATCACTGTTCTTCCCCATGAAGGAAAAAGTGCAGAGAATTCTTGGCATCGCTCTCCAGGAGCCTTTTCAAGCCAGCAAAGTCTCACCTCCGGCTCTGCCTGATGCCAGAGCTCCCAAGGTTTACACATAAACTCAGGCCCAGTTTCAAGCCCCTGAAACACTTGGCATTTAGCTTTCAAGGAAGTCTGGAGAAGGCTGTTCCTGCCCAAAGCCCTGCTCCCCTTCCAGGGGAATCAAGGGGAGATGCCTCGACCCTGACCCTGCGCTCTGTAGCTGGAGGGGTGAGGAGCACACGGAACAAACGCTGCAGATTCAGCCCTGGATGCACAAGATGATTCTCTCTGCCCTCTTTTTTTGGTCTGTGAAGATGCCAAGGCAGGAAGATCTGAGCCAAAGCCCTTCCTGCTGCAGTAAGGTTGTCAAAAGCCTTTCACCATCGTTCAGCTCAATGGTTCCACTTCTGTCTTGACCTTTTCATGGTGAGGGACAACATTTCTGCCTGGCCCAGAGTGTGTGGGAGTCACTCAATCCACCTCAACTTCATGCAAAGCCTTTTCCTTGGGGCCACCCCTGCTGGGAGCTGTCAGCAGGATGAGAAACAGGACAAGGAGGCAGGGAATGATTGGATGTTTCTTTCTAAAAGTCACCAGTGCCCTGTTTGTGGGCTCTGAGGTGCAAATCTGCTCAGAAGTAAAGGCTGAAGAGCAGGGTGCAGTGCAAAAGCCCAGCTGAGCCATCTGCTGAGGTGCATCTCACCCCCCATGAGGCAATGAAAAATCAGTGTTATTTGAAGGGATTGCACTGTTCTAAAATGTCCCCAGAGTAAATAAAGATAGTGAAGATCAAGTGCTCCAGAGATCTCACCAATACAACAGAAACACAAAAGAATTGGGCTTTTGGGACATTTTAAAACAACTTTTGTAGAAACCTCCAGGGACAGAGGAAAGATCAGCTCCAAGAGCTCCTGAGTAGCCAGAATGCCTGGGTTATTAGTCTGGGAATTATCTCAGCCTGGACTGCCACTTCTGGGCTGTCCTGCTCCATCTGTACCTGCCCTGATTCTCTGAGCAGACCTTCTGCAGGGCTTCTGAAAGGGCAGGAAAAGCAAGGAGAGGATGAAAAGAAAGGAATGATGACATCTCTAAAAGCCACCTGTAAGTTCTAGCACAATCTCCCTGATCTCCAGGCACAGATATCAGGCCTGGGAAAGCTCCAGGAGTGCAGAGATGAGGTTTCTCTGCAGATACAGATTTGTAAGAGAAGACATCAAGAACATCAGTGAGGTCCTTCAGGGATGATACAGAAGATGAGCAGCTCCAGCAAGGGATGGCACCAGTGAAGGCAGCAAGGACAGCCCTGCTTGGTTTTACTTTCATGGAATGCCAAAGAGACAAGAGAAAACAGGGACAAGTAGAGAGCAGATCATCTCCAACACCCTGAGAGCAACATTTGAGACTCATCTGCCCGAGTGACAAAGGAAGCCCAAGGAAAAGCCCCAGCTGCCCTGCTCATTCCAACAGCAGCATCCTCCTCTGAGCTCCTGCTGCCCTTTCCTCAGTGCCCTCAGGGCCACCTTGGAAAATGGCCTTGGGGAAGAGAGAAGGAGCCACCAAACTGCAGCAGGACAGGACAAGGGGGGATGGTTTTTGACTGAAAGAGGGCTGATCCTGGTGAGTTCTAATGAAGATCTTTTTATGATGAGGGTGGGCAGGCCCTGGCACAGGGTGCCTACAGAAGCTGTGGCTGCCCCTGGATCCCTGGCAGTGTCCAAGGCCAGGCTGGACAGGGCTTGGAGCAACCTGGGACAGTGGAAGGTGTCCTTTAAAGGTCCCTTCCAACCCAAACCATTCCATGACTCTCTGGGGGCTCCCTCCCACCCCTCTGGGTTTCTCTGCCAGAAGATGTGCAGGTGAGATCTCCTCTCCCTCCTCTGCTTTTCTTCCTTTCTTTTCACATTTTGAGGCCCTGCTGGGAAGGGAAGGTTTGCAGGATTTCTCCTTCCCCTTCCTCCTGGCCCAGCCACTCCAAAATAAACAGCCCCCAGCAAAGAAACCCAGCACTGCTTAATAAATTCCCCCTGTAAGGAGAGAGATTTCATATAAGAAGGGATTATTTCCAAGGGTACTAAGATAATTACATGGGTAACTTGGAAGAGTTCAAGAAAACAGTTTGAATTTTCTTATCAGTTTCCCATAGCTTGGAGCAAAAAGAAAATAAAATGCTGTGCTGTAATCAAATCATGTTTTCTGAAGCCCTCTGTTGGCAAGTGCACAATTCCTTCAGCACTTCCATTGAAACACAAATACTGGGGAGAAAATGCCAGCATTTCCAAATGGAAAGAAGTGGGGCTCAAAAGCACCCTGTCAGCCACTCACAGCTTCTCACCTGGTGGGAACATGATGCCATGTGGAAAAAAATATCCCTTTTCCCACTGAAAGAAAAACTGGCTCTCACTGATGGTGGCACAGGCAGGACCTTGGCACTGAGGTGTGACTCCTGCACCCAAGCATGCCACAAACAAGGACTTTTCCCATCAATCCAGCAAATCCCTGTCACATTTCCTATGGAAACCTCACCCATCCAGCCCCAGCTCTGTCCCAGTTCAAACCAGTAAAGGTCTGTGGGAACACACAGCTTACACTTCTTCCAAAAAACCTGAATTTTGACATCCTTTTTAAGGGCTGCCCCAATAAAGTTATGGTGGAAGATCCACCTATCCCCATGGAAAACCATAAATATCTGCTCCTGACCTCTCAGATGCTTCCCTGTGGTTTGGGTTGCCTTCCTAACTTCCCCAAAATTAACTTTTTTTTTGAGATTTAGGCTTGAGAGAACAGCCTGGCTTTATCCCAAGATGCAAAATGCTGAGCTACTGTGAGCCTTCTCCAGGTCAGTGCTTTCTCAAGTTTAACACATCCTTTGCTTATGACCACGTGTGGCATTTTAGGAGTTTCATGCCAATACCACCTGAAGAAAAGTGCAGGTTACAAATACACAAATTCACCTACCTGAGGCATAGCATTTTAAAAGTTTCGCTTGTTTGGCATCAAGTTTTAAAAAAATTAGGGTCAAATTATACACAATAATACCATTTATAGCAATCAACAGTTGGATTAGTTATTAAAGAGAAGGAAAAAAAAAAAGGTGTTAAACCATGAATCTTTCCATCCTGTGGAACAACCTGTCACAGACACTTCAAAAGCAGAAAATGAACATTTGTCATGAAATGAAGGCATTCAGTAGCATTTTTAATACATTTTGAGAATTCCCCCATGCCTGCAGAACTAAAGATGGCAAAGACACACATTGGACACCAACACGGAGCTGGACAAAGTGCCACCCTCACTGGGGTGGGAGCTCTCCAGGACAGGTTTCCCAGGACAGAATGACAGCAAATATCCATTCAAAACTCCCATTCCACAGGAAACTCTTAGGAGAGGGCACAGGACAGCCTGGGAGGAGAAATGTGTCAGGGATGCACTGCAGGAGATGGTGGAAACCAAGGTAGACCCCCACAAAATAACCTTCCATTCACAAAAAACCAGACAGGAGCAGGCCAGGGGAAACAGAGCACCCAGGTAAGCACAGACACACACACACACATCCTCTACCTGACACCCAGAGCATCCAAAAAATTGATTTCTTCCATTGCTTTTATAAACACAATCCCACTGACAGATTACAGCATCTGTTCCTTACCAAACTCCTCACTCTGTAAATACTGAGAGTATTTATAGGAACATCCCATAAGGCACTAAATGAGGAATTTATTTTCTTATAAAGGATCTGTAAAAATAAACAGTGAGCCAAGTATCTGGGAAAGATTCTTTGACATTTTCATTTCTGAACCTAAAACATTTCCAACCTCAGGTAGCTGCCTTTTTTTTTTTTTTTTTTTTTTTTAATTAGCTGATATGTTGCTGTGGTGCTGAAAATAATCCCCCTTGGCAGCCTCAGACCCCAGATTTTCTGTCTGGGTGCCCACCTCACACTGACTGCAGCAGGAATGGCCACACTTGGATTTCACTGAGCATTTTGGACATCTAACAGTTCAATATTTAAGGCATTGGAAATGCACACACACTCCCCATAGGAACTGATACACAAAAAGTAAATTTTTCCTCCCCTGGCCAAACACAAATCCCACCAAAACCATCCCTTTGATCCCTCTGGGCACCACCAAACCAGAAGCACAATGTAAATGTTTGCTGCTTGGACTCAGGTCTCACCAGCTCAATAAAAGACAGCCCAACGCGGAATTGTGTTTGTATAAAAGATATTTACTTCAATTATCACACCTAGGGTGCTAGTGAATAATAATAATAATACATCGTGTGAGTTTCATACAGTGATATTGCTTCTCCATATCATATAGGGACCGTTGTACAGTGCTGAGAACAAACATTTTTATGGCTAAACCAAACAAAGACAGAAACAATGCCTGCTGACGAGGGAGCGCTGCCCTGCACTGCCAGCCAGATAAACTCTTACTTTTTATGTTCAAACAAATACCAAGAAATAAAATGTTACAAAAGATGAGTCACAGCAACACAATGTGGGCTTCTCAAAGCTACTTGTACAAAAAAAAAAAAAAAAAAAAAAAAAAAAAAAAAAAAAAAAAAAGAGACACTTTTTTTTCTTTTTTTTGGTCAATTGGGTCTTTGTGAGGATCTTTTTTTTTTTCCTTTTTTCTTTTTTAAAATCCGTGATTGTGAATATAACAAACAAGCTCTAAAAACATCTAAGACTTAGTGCGTTACAGAAAAAATATAAAATACTGCTAAAAATGTAAGACACCACAATACACTGGGGTAAAAACTGAGCTTATTATTAAAAAAAAAAAAAAAAAAAGTACTAAGGAAAAAGAAAACA
>VWYP01017727.1:4378-148900 GCA_013400435.1 Pycnonotus jocosus | reverse complement strand
AAGGAGCCAAGCCCAGTGTCTGAAGTAAGAAGTAGGGAACTTGGAGTAAGTGTAGTTGCCGGGACATTGTCTGTCAGAGCGAGTCAGCGGCGGATTTTAAGGGTGTCGGAGAGGACGCGCGATGCCCATTTCACAGCGCAGATAAGAGTTTGCGTCCTTAGGTGAATGTCCTGGCGCTGCGACCGCGAGCGAAGCTGTCGCTCTTGGGAGGGGATAAAGCTGCGTGTAAATGAGAAGAGAGGAGTGTACCGGACTGCTATGGAGGGCAGCAACTTTGTTGCTGTGACTTTTACAAGCCTTCAAGGGTAAGATTTAATGCTTTCCTTCTTCTCTCTTGTTTTTCCGGACAGTTTTGGGGATGTGAGGGGACAGAAACTTGTGGGGTTTTTTTCAGACCCAAGAGTTTTGCAAAGCTTAATCAAAGCACTCAGGGTTGAGCTTTTCCTACGGGCGAGCTGAGAGACGTCTGGGTGGAGTGAGTTGGGCTGTGCATGATTCCAAGCAGCAGCGGCAGCGGGAGCAGCAGCAGCCGGCCGGCGAAGCTGCTATTGTTTGTTTCAGAGGGATCAGACTGCGTTTCTCTTTGGGAACCCGCTCCGCCACAGCTGTTGATCCGTAACTTGAGCGTCGTCGCAACTAACTTACCCAGAGGAGCTGAATACAGCTTTCTGACTGCCATCCTAGTGTCAGTTTAAAGAGTGTTTTAATGAAGACAGATGGAGGATGCTGGATCATTACTTTAAGACGTGGCAGATAACAGACTGAGCCTGTTTCCCAGCAATTACAGCTAATTGCATTGGCACATTGGAGTGTAGGGGTGGGAAAGCAGAATTTCACGGGTTTCTGTATATATAGATTGGAACAGCACCAGGAAATAGCTGTAGGGCCGGCTCACCTCATCTAGGATGCCTCTTCAGGTATGGATAGAGCAGGGAGGTTTCAGGGATATTTTCAAACTCTTTGCACCAAGTCAGTATATTTAAACCAGAGGCTACACTACTTTTGTAAACCCTGATGCCAGGAGTGACAATTTGCAGTGTTGTAAACTTATTCCAGGTTTTAATTCTTACAAATCTGATTTCAGTCCTGAAAAAGAGTAGTTTTTGGATTCAAAATACACATTTTGGTTGTCCACCCTGCAGCTCACTTTTTGTGTTTGCAAAGCAGGGAGTGGTACAACACATGCTATTCCCTGTTTTGCTCTTGAGTTATTCAAACACAAGAGGATGTAAGGAGGGGTGGAGAAATACAAATAGTAACGTGTTTCAGTGCTGAAAGATGATTAGTATTAATTACTTCTAATGGCTGGAATTTTTTTTGTCTGCTTTGGTAGGGAAAAGCAAATGCATTTTTTCTCTTTGGAACCAAAATTTGACAAATTTGACTGAAACAGTTAGTATAGCTGTAGTTCAAAGAGGCCCCTTGGCAAATGCCTTTGTGTGGCACATGGCAAGGTCAGTTTGTGCCAGGTGTGCCAGGTCTTTATGCTGTTCTTACCAGAGCCTTGGGAAACATTGCACTGTGATGCCCTTCTTTTGCAATACCTGTGTGTGAATGTGACTGTCCAGCTCCAGCATATGACATGTGGCAACAAAAACATGGATAAAACAGGGAGGTTGAGGACCTGATGTATTTTAAACCATTAGTATTTTCTCAGATGTGCCTCCGAATCCATGTGTAAAGTGATACATGTTCAAAATTTAGGGACTGAGATCTCATATTTAACATTATTGCTCCACTAAGAGTAATAAACAGTGAAAACAAGACATTTTCAACCTTTTTGGTCATGATGCTCAGTGCTTGGGATCTATTTTCTCGTATGTTGAGATAATGGTTGGATATTTAGTACTTAAGCCTGAAAAATAATAGAATTCTAAGATCAATGGGTATTTGTGGTCATTACATCATCTCAACACAAATTTTAAAAACCCCAAACTTTTGTGCAAAACCTGACCTGACCTGAAAAGGTGAGAGGAGGCATGATATGCTTTCTGAATTTGTACCTGCACAGGGTTGTTTAAACTTTTTGTGTGTATACATACCACAGTATATTTGGTGGCAAAACTGACTGGAGAAATCTTGTTCTGACTAATTCCCCTCATTTCTAGGTCCTTGCTTCTTGTACTACAGTACAATTCACTGCCCCCTCAGATCTGATACGATCACTGCTTGGACAGGAATTTCAGTCTGTACTGAACTACACCCCATGATCTAGATTAAAATAACCCTTTTAAAAATTATTGCATTTAACATGGATCATTTCACAGAGTCTGGGAATAAAGTGATAGGAGCAGAGGCACCAAGTATATTCTAATTTATATTTATCATTGAATCTGATGTATCATATATCTTTCTCCAGAGAAACAAGGCCAAGATATGAGACGTGTTTTCCATCCTCAACACGTGCTCTGCATTCATCCAGGTTGTGCCATGTGTTTTCTCATTTTGCCACTCAAGGCTGTGGTGGTGGGAAATGCCTCCCTCCTCCTCCAGTTTGCAGTACAACCCTCAGTGAACCTTTGCAAAGTCCACATGTTGTAGCTCATAGCAACTTACCTCTCATTCAAGAGGCACTTTGCAGTTGTGTTCTCAAGCCAACCATTGAATTGTGGAATTGTTTGGGTTGGAAGGGACCTTAAATGTCATCCTGTTCCAACTCCCTTGCCATGGGCAGGAACACCTTTCACTAGACTGGGTTTCTTGGAGCCCCATCCAGCCTGGCCTTGAGCATTTCCAGGGATGGGGCTTCTCTGGGCAGCCAGTGCCTCACCACCCTCACAGTAAAGAATTTCTTCCTAATATCTAATAAAAACCTACTCTCAGTCAGTTTGAAGCCATTCCNACCTTAAATGTCATCCTGTTCCAACTCCCTTGCCATGGGCAGGAACACCTTTCACTAGACTGGGTTTCTTGGAGCCCCATCCAGCCTGGCCTTGAGCATTTCCAGGGATGGGGCTTCTCTGGGCAGCCAGTGCCTCACCACCCTCACAGTAAAGAATTTCTTCCTAATATCTAATAAAAACCTACTCTCAGTCAGTTTGAAGCCATTCCCCCTTGTCCTGGCATTACATGCCTTGCCAAAAGTACCTCTCAAGATCTCTTGTAGCCTAAGCATTGAAATTTACTCTAAGATCTCACAAAGCCTTCACTTCTCCAGGCTAATCAACCCCCACTCTCTCAGCCTGCCTTCACCACAGAGATGCTTCATCCCTCTGATCATCTTAGTGGCCTCCTCTGGACCTTACCCAGCAGGTCCCTGTCCTCTCTGTGCTGGGACCCCAGAGCTGGATGGAGAGCTCCAGGTGGGTCTCACCAGAACAGAGCAGAGCAAAGCAGAGCAGAGCAGAGGGGCAGAATCCCCTCTCTCCCCTGCTGCCCACAAGGCTCTGGATGCAGCCCAGGACACGTTTGGCTCTCTGGGCTGTGAGTGCCATGGCTGGGGCATGTCCAGCCTCTCACCCATCAGATCCCTCAAGCCCTCCTCCTCTGGTCTACTTTCAAACCATTCTCTACCCAGCCTGTACTTGGGATTGCCTTGACCCACCTTGCTTCTATCTCTCTTAAAAAAGGCAGAATTTGGTTTATGAGCAAACATAATTTCCGTATTCCAAAGCAGCTTCTCACCATTGATATTGAAATACCCAGACCCCTTGAGCAAACTGTCAGTAGCTGTAAAGCAGATGGATTGTCTTTGCAGACATGTAAGCAATGGAGAGACAGTCCACAGAGCCCTGTAGGTATAAAAGTGTTCTATAGTGAAGGGGGATTATTTGTTGCTTATATCCTCAGTTCCCTGTAGGTGAAGAACTGGGCATTTGATAAATTTCTGCTATAGGTCTTGAAAGTCTGGGAAAGCAACATGTGTCCTGTTAAGCTGAGGGGTTGGACCTGCATGAGTGCTCAAATACTCTGAGCCCCAGTTGATTATTGAACAGTGCAGAGTACCTGGGTTAAAAAGAAATTAAGAAAATCCAAAAATAATCAAGTGGAAAATGGAACAACAAAGAGTCCAGAAGGGCTGACACAGACTGTGGAAAGCAACTAGAGGAGACTGAAGCAGCACTACACTTTGCCTGACCATAGCTGGTGCCAGGGAAAATTAACACAAACAGGAAACTGCCTTTTTTCTGACTACAGAATGTTTTTTGTGTGTTTATGGGTTTTTAATTAATTCAGGAAAAGGAGACTATGAAATTTTCCTACCAAAATTTGAGAAGTACTTAATGCCACACAAAAAATGAAATATGAGATAACTTTTCCCCCCCCAATATTTTTTTTTCCCTGGAAAGCATAAAGAGAAATTAAAAACGTAATTAAAAATAGATTGAGTGGAGGAGGCTGATGACCCATCATTGCAAATTTGGAAGGGAAAATGAATCTCAGATTTAAAAAATAGGAAAATAAAGAAAACCAAACAGGGACATGAATTTTGATTACCCAGTGAATTCTGTGAGGGAAAAAAATATCCTGAGGGAGGTTGTTTATAAATACAGAGGCAAAGATGTTGGACCATGCAGGTAGAATTGAGAGTCTAAAATAACCCATGAAAAAAGGCCTGGGGCTGAAGGGCAGGAAGAGCTAAGGTCAGCCAAGAGATCACATCTGTCTGCTCAAGCTGTGATAAGTGAGAAAACGGGAGCAGTACCTGTTGCTCCACCAAAGTGGACAACTTCACCATTACTTGCTTGTGTTTACCTTTACACTGGCAGCTGGTGGTCAATGAACTTTCAGACTGAAAACAGATACCTGGAAGTGTGACAGTGTACTGTCACAGAGGGTGAGCAGGTGTGAGCAGGCAGCCTTGCACAGAAGCTACAGCCCTTGTGAGAGTGGCTTTCCTCTGTAAAGAAGTATGGGGATTAAATGTGTCAATAACAAAGCAGTAAAGGAAGATATTTGCAATATTATGGAAATAAAGGCTACACCTCTATGCAATAGGGGTGTGTCCAGCGCTTAATGCCATCATCTGTGTGCCCATTGAATACTGACACATTTTCAAATTACATTGTGGTTTGGGCAAGTCAGGAACTGAGTTTTGCCTAGAGGATCAGGTCAGCTTGGGAAGGATTCATACATAACTCCTGGGATTTAACTAAGTGAGCAGGTATGCCAAGTGTGGTAGAAATGACGTACTGGAGGGGGTAATTGGTACAAATGGATGTGGCTAAGTTATCTCCCATGTCTGCCCTAAAAGGCAAAGTTTTGTGGGAATTGAAAGCCTATAAGGGTATTTGTGCTGGCCATGATGATAACTTAAATTTGCTGCTGATTGAAGACATTCAATGCATGCAATCCTGATTTAATGTACTAAAGCTGTGGGAACTACATGTTTTCCGTATAAAAAAGCTGCATTGTTTCAGTCTTCTTGTCATGGTGCAGTCCCATCAGAAACCAGAGTTCAAAGAATCACAGTAATTAGCAAAAGCCATGTGTCAGAGCTGAAGGAAGTTTCAGGTTTTTGTTTGGAAGATGTGAAAGTCTATTGTTTGTTTCATGTTATTAATGCTGAAAGAAAGCTTATAACCACCTTCTCTGCTCTGCTCCCTCCAAAAGATAAACATCCTTTTTTCACCCTCTGCTGAAATTATGTGCCTTGTCAATTGAGTACAAAGCTCGGAGAGGTTTGGTAGCTGGGGATTGTTTTTCTAAAATGTTTGGAAAATATAGGAAGACCCAGGGTTCATATGGGTCATGTAATCATCAATATGATGATTATAACCAGTTAACCTTCTGCATCTTTGTGCTGACAGTGAACAGTGACTTTTGTTTTTCTAAAATGTTTTGCAAATACAGCAACATCCAGAGTTCATATGGATCATATAATCATCAATATTCTGATTACAGCCAGTCAACCTTTTGCATCCTTGTGCTGCCAGGATTACCAGATTAGTGATTATCAGATCTGTGGCTTCTGGTGCCTTGAGAAATCTGAGGTCTCTACCTCTATGCATCTGGGGAGTGTGTCTAACTCTTCCCACCATCTTACAGGGAGCTCTCTGTCCTAGTTAGTAGGGTTTTATAAGACATAATAGTTATTCTAAAATGTGGAAGAAATGTATTAAAAAGAAAGTGATAGAGAGGTCAGAGATGGAAAGTAAGTTTGGTCATCAGGGTCAAGAAAGCTTTAGGTTGTAACATTGCATATTTTAACTTTATGTTAAAATAATAGAATTTAAGTGGTTTGGCTTCATGGGCAGAAAAATTCTGGGAAGATGTGATACCAAAGCATTTGTCATGATGAGCAGAAACAATTGGTTGAGTGAATAGAGAAAGGATATCTTCCAAGCAGAGTGGGCACAGAGTGGCTTCCAAACCCCTCACTGGATTCAGATTCATGCAACTGCAGCTACTAAATGTAGCTTTGCAGGAGCATCTGGGCCGAAATTTGACATATGCAAGGATTGTAGAGTTTTTCTGAAAGTTTGCCTTTATTTTCTGCAAAGACATGAAACCCAAGTTGCACTGGTGGTGTTGTATCAGGATTGCATTTGGGACATAGCATAGGCTGTGTTTACATGTGTGTGTTTTGAAAATATTACATATTTGCTATTCCTGTCTCCTTAGGCACCCTCTCTCTGCACAGATAACACAGGACAAAGCACAAAAATTACATTCTTTCACCTAGAAGACTTGTTCAAGATAGATTGTGACTCTCAAGTGTCTCAGCTTGCTTCACTGACCACTTAAGCTACTGGTACAGTGGTCCTGTTGATTTAGGTGACTGGTCACAGAGCGATGCCAGCTTTTCTCATGTTCACAGATCCTCTAGGTTGTCAGCACCAACATCACCTTCAAATCCTTTGAATAAACTTGTCTGATGATTGGGACACTGAAAATTTCACTACCAGCCAGTTTTGATGTGATTTTTTTTTTTTTTTAATGCTCAATTCCTCTACCTATCAGGTTGTATTCTGAGCCTTAAATGCATTTCTGGTGCCTGGCCTTAGCTTCTGGGCCAGATAGTTTGCAGCCAGTGGGAGAGAAATTTTATTCTAGTCTGCCCCAAACACGTAGGGTGACCAGCAATGGACAAGAGTGTGAGCCAGCACATGTTGAGCAGAGGCGGATTTACAGGAAACCAGTGCTTCCCGCTGCTTCCTCCTCCTCAAGGAGGCTGTCCTTGCTCTGGGTAGACACGCAGTTCCTCTGTACCTTAAGTACAAGCTCTGGGTGTGTATTCCTCATTTTCATATAGCACCAATGTAGTGGGAATGTCCTTTTCAGTCTCTCTTCCACTGGCCTCTTCTTTGTGCCATGTCAAGACATGAATTGATCAGCATGTCCAAGGTAAGGTAGCCCACTGATGCACTCCAACCTGAAAACCTAAGCTTGTTTTGTATTTTAATGCATTCTAGATGATAAACAGTGGCTGTTGACCTCAGTGCTTAGGAATTTGTTTCCCCCATTTATTTGGCATAGAATTACATGTATGTGCTGTTGTATGTGTTCTGAATTGCCTTCTCTTTTCTCTTGCAGAAGTTCCATGGAGTTGGACTAAAATAAAGTTTTGGGATGTCTCTATTTGGATTGAAATTTGGAAAGAAGAAATTGAAAGGTGAGTGTGGTCTGGTAATGCCATTGGAGCAAAGGAATGTAAATACAGCACACATGCAAGTCCTTGAGCTCCTGTTTAGGAGAGTGTCTGGCCCAGAGAAGGTAGGGGAAGACACACTTTCTTTCCTTTTCCTGCATTTCATACTGCCTTGGAGGGGTGCTGCAGACTGAGTGCCTGTGAACTGGGGCACATCTGCAAAAGGACAAGCTACAGATTTTGTGCACTGTTGTGACACATGACTGCCTTGGGGAAGTTGGATTTTGGTGGTTTTATTTATACAAGAATCCTTTGTGGGTGTGGGTGGATAAGCAAGACACAGTGCAAAAGTCTGATGTAGCCTTTGGAGGATGAAATGTACTGGTGCATGTCAAATTCTGTGTTCAGTTTTGAGCCTGTCACAAGAAAGACTTTGAGGTGCTGGAGCTTGTCCAGAGAAGGAAAAGAAGCTGGTGAAAGGTCTACAGCACAAGTTTTATAAAGAGCTGTTGAGGGAGCTCTGGAGTGTTTAACCTGGAGAAAAGGAGGCTCAGGGGAGACCTTATTGTTTTCTAAAACTACCTGAAAGGAAGCTGTAATTAGGTGGGGGTCAGTCTCTTCTCCCAGATAAGCAACAGGACAAGAATAAATGGCCTCAATACACCAGGGGCAGTTTAGATTGGCTATTAGGAAAAATTTATTCACAGAAAGGATTGTCAAGCATTGGAACAGGCTGCCCATGGGATTGGTGGGGTCACCATCTCTGGAGGTGTTTAACAGATGTAGAGATGTGGCATTTAGGGACATAGTTTAGTGATGGAGTTGGCAGCACTAGGTAAAAAGCTGGATTTGCTGATCTTGGAGGGCTTTTCCAATCTAACAATTGTATGGTTCTATTTTATGATGGCAATGGCCCAGATATTCCCTCCAATCAGAAACAGGAAGAAGGGTAAATTAGAGGCATGCACCCTGAGAGCGAGCACACATGTGTGCACCCTGAGACACCCAGTGTGCAGTCTGTGGTCAGGAATCCAGGTCTGCAGACATGGTGAACAGGGAAAGTCTCTAGCCTTTCCTTTCAGGATGTTCCTCTCTGTATTTGATTAAGTTGGAATTACTGCCCTACTTGTATTTTGACAAGACATTATTTTTCAACCTCTCCGAGCTCAGAGGACTGAACAGCTTTTTCCCAGGGGTTTATTTTTGCAATTGTGCTGCTATTTCCCCTTCCTGGATCAGGGCAGACGGTGAGCCCTAGTGTTAAGACAGGGGCATCCGTTTGCTTCTCTGACAGTCCCAGGAGAGGAGGTTGTGATTGCTCCCAGGGAAGCATCTCTGCCAGCCCCAGATCTTTTTTTATCCCATCTTGACTTTGCAGATGAGAGAGCACAGGTTTGTCTGTGAGCCACCATCTACTCAGGGCACCTCAACTCATAAAGTAGTAGCTGTTCAGATTATCAAAAAGATTCTGTTGCTTTATTAGGAAAATGGTGTATTTTGCCTGGCTTGAGTTTTAGTCGGGAAGGGTAAAGCCCCCCTGCCCTCAACTGAGTTTTGAGAAACTCAGATCTTCCTAGATAGAAACTGTATTTTATTGGGAAGAATAATTTCTTTTCACATCCGATCCTCAGTTCAAAACCAATGAATGCAAGCTGGAAAAATTTCAGAGGATAAAGGAAGCAGAGGTGATCAGAGAATGAGGAGCTTCCATAACAGGAAGCTGAAAGTGTTTTCTCCTCCTCTTGTGTTTTTAATTATTTTGCCTTGCAACCCCAAAGCTATGATTGCTCCTTGCAAACATTTAAATAGGCATGAATGCCAGTGTTGAAGTGCTATTTTAATCCAAGAGTTTATAAGTCTTTGTGTTTGTAGAAGCCCAAAGTACTGAGCTGCCTGAGAGCAGGCAAGGCCCTCCCACAAGGGAACATCCCATGTGCTCATCTTGGAGGGGCAGTACTGCTTATGGAAAGATCAAATCTCTGTTCCAAAAACAAAGCCAGGCTCATAATATGACTTTTACTGGAGGGAATGGATTACCTCAGGCATCCGCTGCTGGTGCTGGGATCAGGATTGCTCCAATGAGATCCAGCTTTTCTCCCCAGCAAGGCATGGTTTCCACATGAGATGAGGTGCAGGTGAAATATGATAGGTGTAGTTTAAGAGGACAGGTTACACGGTCTTAAGTTTCTTGGCGATAAGGATTGGCTTTTTATAGTCTCAAGGCCTTTATAGAAGTTATCAGGAGTGTAACTAAAACACAGCTCATACTGATATACAAAGATGCCTGAAGAAAACCAGTTGCTGGATAATTTTGGTGAAGCTGTTCCAGCTGAAGCAGGGAAGTACATCTTTTAGATAAGCAGCAGAGGTGTTTCTATGAAAAAGGTGCCTGAGATCTTTTACACTGAGGTTTAACCTTCAGTGAACATGGGTGGAACAGAGAGGAATGGGGACACTTCTGGTTCATCGAGTGCGTGGAAGGTTGGAGATGGTTGATAATTTTGGAATATCTCTGTTCACTGGCTTCCTCTCATGGCAGTTTAGTTCAGAATTGGAGCTTCATGCCTCAAGGACAGGGACACGCAGGTACTATCCATGAAGAAAATGAGAATAGAGAGCAGCGAGAATTTATCTACACAGATGGAAGAGCAGTCATTTGCTGCAGTTTCGTCTCCATAAGCTCAGCTTCAGGGCACAGTGAGAGGAGGAAAACGATTATAGATTGAGCTAGGGCTTTTGGAAAGCTCCACTATGTTTTCCTTATTGGTGCTCACCAAGGCACCTGGACTTGGAGCAGTCAGGCTCTGGGCAGAGCTTGGCAGCTTCTGAAGAAGGCAGCCTGTGACTGGCACTATGGGACATCAAGCTCAGCCACCTTCTGGGATCCCCATTCTGATCTGATAGGAAATGTCTCACCACAATAGACATTGAGTATGAAAAATGTATTTATTTTTACATGATTTCCCATGAGGGAAATAACTGTGAATTGAAAAACTTCTTGAAGTTTGTTTTGGAGATGTATTTATTTTTATGATTTTTTTGCATCACTTCCTATCACTGTGCATTGCTGTTATTAACAATGTGTGCAATTGTATTGAGCTGTGGTATTTACCAGCATGTCTAGGAGACACTGTTTTCTAGTAAAGGAAATTATATGTGCCAGCCAGTCACTATCAGACTAGTTTTCAAAATAAAAACAAAAGACTATTTCACCTGCTTTTTCTGGCATGCTAATATTAGTCAAAATATTGTGAACTACTGTCAGACATAAAACCAGGACATAGAGTGATATAAAATTCTAAACCAACTGGGAAGGAGGGGAGGAAGAAATTAGTAAAATCAGTTTTTCAAAATAAAGAAAAGACAGTTTCTACTGCTATAATATTTGAAAAATGTATATTTCATTCTGAAGCTGACTGAAACAAACAGGAAAAGATGTAGATGCTTCTTGAGAATTTTGTTGCCAAGCATTTTTGAGACATGATAAGTCCCCACCTCTGCCCAGAGCTAGGGCAGGTGGCTCAGACATTGCCAGGAGTAGGAAAGGAAGGAAAACCAGAACTGGTGTTATTGCAGGAGATGGGAAAAGGGAGAGGTGAGTCAGCCTATGTCCCTTCTTAGAAAAACCTAAATGGGAATATTTCCAGGTTTAAATTATCCTACACATCTTTCACCTGCGTCCCAAGACTGCTATTTGACCACAAGTGTTGTACACACCGGGCAAATCTGAGGCATCCTTTCGGAGCTGTCTTTTCTTCCTTTCTCTTTTCTTATGGTGATAGTATAAAATGCTGCTTTTAGAAAAGGGCAGGGTCTACCACTGAACTTTATGTTGATATTAAAAATTTACTAGACCTGAGGCAGAAGTATTTCCAGTTCACCCTTAGGGTTTTATATTTCAGATCTTTCATCTGCTGTATGAAAATGGAGGAGGTCAGTACATCACCAAAGTGGGCCCTCTGTTAGTGATTCCAGTAGCAAAATAATTTGGCTTTCTATACCAGGGATATATGGAATGTTTCACCTGTGTGAGAAATTCCACTATGTGTGGTGTTTGTTTAATGCTTGGCAGAAGGCTGACCTCAGTACCAATCACCAAAGACAAAGTCCATGACCACAAAAGTGTATTTCTGGCATTTTATTTCTTCAGGAGGAAGGAGGATTCTTGGATTTTTTTGAGGCAAAAAGACATAATAAATATATTTATTTAATAATGGAGGGACAGAAAGGATGAAAGAGTGCTAAACCCATTGATCATGGTGTCCCTGTAAGGTCATGATGCATGCTTTTCCTTAATTAAATGCCTCACACTCATCACAGTGTACTCCATTTCTGAGATGAAAACGCATGTGATTGCCAGCATAAATCCTCTCCAGCCAGGGCAGCCAGAGAGTCTCCACAGAAGAGGGGGCATCTGCACATTAAAAATGTGTGGGTTTGTAGCATGGAGCCCAGGAGAGCCCCTCCTATGAGTCAATAAAAACCCACATTTGTTTGCCAGGCAGCTGAACATGTTCCTGCTCCAAGCTGGGCTTGGCTCTGACCTCCCTCTCCCTGTTTCCATCCCACTGGTTTCTCACTGCTGCTGCTGCCCTAGCCATGCTTGCTGAACCCTGGCAGGCCCTGGCTGCAGTTCAGGGCAGGGATGGGCTTTGGTTTCGTGCTGCAGAGCAGCAGGTGCGCAGCACCGGTCAGGTTACAGCCTGAAGGTGACGGTCCGACAGACGTCTGTGTCACGAACAGGCTGTGAAATATAGATATTTAACCACTGTGACCCTCAGACCTGTCATATGGCTCTTTGCTTCACCCGTGCATCCTCTGATCCACATGAGATGGTGAACTTTACATGTAAAGATCCCTGGCTTTGGTTTTGGATGAAGTACACTTGTTGCAGCTCTGATACCAGCAAGGCACTGCTGTGTTAAGAATGTGAAATTCTTTGTATCAGTGCTGTAGAAAATAATCCCATTCTCTTTAGTCCATTGACAGGGACTCTACCCAGATACAGCACTTGCAAACAAGACACCTGTTGCATGGTTCTTTCACCCCAAATGATTGCAAAAAGGGGCAATTATTGCTTTAAAGGTGCAAGGAGATTTTAGCTACTAGCTTGTATAATAGTCTCCTAGGAGAAAAAGATTTTGGTTGCTTAACACAGTATATGATGACTTGCCCTCTCCCATGGAGTTGCCTTTCAACGGAGACTGTAATTCTCAGGTATTTTGAGGGGAGGATGGAGGTACTGACTCACCATGTCAGTTTTCAGTCTCTTGTGTATGTAGAGGAACAGTCCAGCAAAGACCAGAAAACATGGTCAGGATTTGTCTGCCTGTTAATAGATGGCTGATCTCCTGGATGCCAGGTGTGAGGTGGCCATAGTTGAGAGCTGATACCAAAAGCTGGGCCACACAGTGATGATGAGGTGCCCAGAAGTAGAGATAACAAAAGTTAGGAGGGGTATGGGACAAGGAGGAGGTAGCAGGAGACATAGCATGAGGTGTGTGACTAGAGGGGGTCTTCTGAGACTGCTTATTGCCTATTGCAGGAGAGACCTGAATTATAGTCCTAGTAGGGTCAGTTCCCTTGGAACCAGAACAATCTATTACAGCTTTCACAACTCAGTAAGGATAATAGCTTTGCTAAGAACCACTCTGTAAGAGAGGCTGGGGAGATAAGTCTGGCTCCTGGAAGCCAGTATTTGCAGCTGGTCCAGGGCAGAGTTTTTGCTCTTGAGGTCATTTGTTTAAAGGGTGGAGGAGAGATTATTATTTTGACAGAGTTTATGCTGTCTCTGTTCTGTTGTCAGGGTTAGTTACGCAGGCAGTCCCCTAATTGGGATGTGTTCATTTCATGCCTAGTTTATATAGGACTTGGCAAACCCAGGCAGATCTTAACCTCTCATTTCTTGGAGCCACAAGACCCAATATCTACAAAACTTTTCCAATACCCTGTTGAAAACACTTCTCTTGGCATATGCTCCTTAGCATAAACCAGAAACAAATTTCCAGGCTGTCTAACCAGATCTTGAATCTAACCTTTTGCAGGACTTTTCCATGCAGCAGTCCTAAAGTAAGAAAGCTGGTGGGCTGGCCAGTTACATTTATAGCTGATTTTTTGGCATGGGTTTAATTTTATTAAATACAGATGTTATTCTGAGGTTTAGCTTCTAAAACTGTCTGCCTGAGAAAACAGGCACTTTCCCAGTGACTTGGTCTCAGTGGTTAGACCAAGAACTGGGCACTAAGCCATATTTATGTACGCTGAGTTTCCACTGATGAATAATTTAAAATAGTTTTCAGTGGCAGTGAAATGATAACTTGGAGCACAAATACCATTCCTTCTTTCCAGTGAATGCAATATGCAGAAGCAGAACATTTGACTGACTTACAGATATATTAAAAAGTTTCAAGAAATGAAAAACTTCTCATCTGATATCTGTACAGCTTCCCCTCCCTTTTTCCTCATTGCTTTCCGAATCAACACGGCATGATAAGACATGCATGCTTGGATCTACAGCCAAAAACCCCTGAGTTATGGTTTCCAGGCAAAGCTGGTGTAATGCTTGACTTTCCATAATTGTTTTGTTTATTGTGATCATCCAAGAGTCTTCATTTCTGTCCAGACAGTTCCAGAAACAAATGAGATTTGTGTGGTCTATGATGGTTGAGAACTGCTGGATTAGGAGGCACAGCAATAGGACCTCCCAGTCCTCAGCTGGTAAAAGTCACTGAGGCAGTTGATGTCCTGTGCATGTGGTCAGAGTGGTTCTCCTTTGGTGTAACCAGAGGATAGGAAGCTCTCCTTGCTGATGCTATTTGATGTGGCTCCATGTGAAATTTATTGTGGTTTTTCTTGATTTAGCCAAAGGTATTGGCTTTTACCCCACAAGAAAAATTAAATTCTTGCTGCTAGAAATTAGCCTCATATTTTGGCCTTTAGAGACACTGCCTCTGAGAGAGATGGATGGCTATAGCAACCAAAGGCTCCATTCAGTTTTGAACCAGGTTCACAGTTACTTGGGGCCTTAAGAAAGGGTTATCACAGAAAACCTGCCCTTAGGTGCCATATGGGAGTGCAGTGCCTTGATTCTCGTTTCTGTTCTGTTTCATGTCCCACTGCCTCATGTTTCTGTGCCACCCCACAGTTGTTTGCTGCCATTAATATTTCACACATATAAGTCATTTGGAGAGTGCATCTCTCATTGTTCTGAGAGGCTCCTTTTCTCACTGGGGCACATATATGTGTCAGCTCTTTTCTAAGAGCGTTTGAGACTCTTGAGTTCAAATCCATCAGTCAAGTGACTCTTCCCTGGCTGCAAAGACCCTGTGGGCAACTTGAGAAAGGGGATGGCTTCTTGCTCTGTCACTGTGCCCTGGGAAGAGCAAAGGAACTCAGGGCATGTTCAGCTGTTGCCTGCAGCATTTGGATTTCTGTTTCTGCATACAAAACAGAAAGCCACTGAGGACTTCAGAAGCTGCTGTGTGACTCTGTGACATCGAGGCTCTCTAAAGCTTTGTCATCTATTCCTATTTACATTAACACCATTTATCTTTTCTGTGGCATTTCTTCCAGGACTAGACTTGGAACCCCTAAGGAAGGGATAAGAGTAGCACTTACTGTATGGCAGGAAACAGGCAACTATTGGGAAGTTCTGTTTTTAACAAATAGCTTTATCTTTCATCGGCTTTGAGAATACCCGTTGCTCTCAGGAAAATTCCTGAAGAACACAATACAATAGTTGAAGCCCAGCAAGTCTGGACCTCTTGAGCTCTGCTTCTGTTTTCCTCTGGGACACCAGATAAGTGACTCTGATCCCTTGGTATATTGTTATCCCTGTTGTGAAGATGAGAAAAATTTGTCTGAGGAAAGCAGTGAAGGACTTAGCACTTTAAAGGTATTGAATGAAGCCACTGTGGTTGATCTGAATCATCCATTTGGGGCAGATGGCAGCTGATTTCAAAATGACTGATACTGTTAGATGTGCCTGAAGAAGGAGAAAAGCACATTTGCCTCCTAACATAGCTTTACAATAGTGATTAGAGGACTTAATGAAAATAGCCTTCAGACAGAGACCAAAAAATGGTGATCTGAAAAAGGGCTTAAAAATTAGGGATGCTAATTACAGGGCATTTACAGGGTGTAAATACCTCCTGTATATTTACAGGATCATTGAAGGAAAAGGAGGAAGGCTAGTGCTTCAATGCACTGAACAGCTTAGACGCTTGCTAAGGCAAGAGTGAACAAACAGGAAGAACTAGATGTGTTAACACATAATTTAATAGGTGTAACAGACACGTGCTGTGATAATTCATGAGACTGGAATATTAATGGAAAAGAACAAAACTAAATCTGTATGGCTATCAGAAGTTTTTGTTTTATGACTGCATGGTCTGAAATGCAGCTTGAAGAGAGAGATCAAATTGCAGATCTCTTAGCAATGCTACAAGGTAACAAAGGCATAGCAAAACAAGAAGAGCAGTCTTTTATAAAAAAAAAAAAGAAAAGAAAATATGGTTTTCTGAGAGGCAGGACATGGTGGTAAATGAAGAATTCTATCTATGCAGAGGCAGAGTTGGAGAGAAGTGTAGAGGAGCACTCAGCTGGCACAGAGTTTTGGTGCAGAGGTGAGTAATTTTTTGGACAGGAGAGGAAGTTATTTCAGAAGTGATTCCCTCCAAAATGGAGAGACTGGGAGGAGTTGGCTGGTCCTCTCAAAGCTGGAGGGCATGTTAACAGGTATAGTTATGAAATGATGCAATGATACTTAGGAAAAAGTGACAGTATCAAATTGTTTAACATTGACTTCAAGAAGGAAATCTTAATTAAATATGAAGAAGTAATAGCTGAGACCTCATGGGAAGGAATCCTGGGGTGGAGAGAGAATTAGACAGAGCTGTAGTTTCCTTAAATAATTGATATTAAGGAGACATATATTATTAATTTAAATTAAGGGCATATATATTATTAATTGATATTAAGGGCACATGTATAAGTTATCACCTTTCAGAGAAAGGCTAAGAAGGATGAGTGAAATGGTGAAATCAGAAGCTCCCCATTTGCTTCAGACAAAGGAAGGATGCCTATAGAAGGTGCAAAATAGTTTGTTAAATCCAGCACAAACTGTGTGGCAAAGGCTCAAAGTGAGAAAAGGCTATCAAGGACATAAAGTTGTTCTGTAAGGGCTGGGGTCTCTGGGGAGGCTTAGTGGAAAAAGCCTAGGAAATAAAGCTAAGAAATCAGAGGGGGTTTGTTGTGGTTTGGGTTTCTTTTCTTTTCTTTTCTTTTCTTTTCTTTTCTTTTCTTTTCTTTTCTTTTCTTTTCTTTTCTTTTTTCCTTTTCTTTTGACATCTAACATAGTACTTGCCAAAAGCAGAGGAGAAAGGGGTAGGTTTTGGGCTGGAATAGAGAGAGAATGTGTTGACTGGGTAAGGTAAAGCATGCCCTGGAGCAGTTCTGCCTTTGAGAGTCTGGCTCACAGGCAGGCAAAGTTCAGAAGACTGGGAAGAGAGCAAGCACAGCATCCTATCTTGGGACAGGGAAAAAAGAAAAGCTGAGCAATTATAGATGTATTTGCTTCACTTGAGTAAAGGTTAAAACAGTAAAGGTTAATACAGCAAACCACTTCAAAGTAACTAGGAGTGTATGTGTGGGGAAGAGATGATTAACAGTCAGCAGTCCTGAAAAACTGCATCAAACCAAAATTAATTCTGTTTTAGTGGTAGCTGGAGGGCTATTGAAAAAGCCTCAGATAGCTGCCATGTATCTTGACTGTCATTTGTGGCATTTTTACAAGTAAACTGGAGATACATGCTTGAGATAAAATCACAGTGAGTGCCAGATTTTTTTTTTTTAAAAGGACATTAACAATAGATATTTATGACTGATTAGGAAACTTGAAATATTCATGAGAGGTATATCCCATCCTGAGTCTGGTATTCAATATTTACTTCTACATCTTGACAGAATAAAGAACACACTTAGTACATCTGTGAATGGCACTACTCTGGCAGGAGCTACAAGCACACTGAAAGATAGGATTAGAATTGACTAGCTGGAGAAATAGTCTCAATGAATTTGGATGCAGTTCAGCAAGGACAAATGAAAGATTTGCATTGCCTGATGAGGCATCTGGCTCTGCCAGAAATGATCTGCCCAAAATGGATCACATTCTGGGAAGCCATCCTCTGTATGCGGGTGGTGCATAAGGATATTACTTTAAATTACTCCTGGGTGAATTCTTATGCATGATATGCATTGTCTGCAAGAAAAGTTGCGTGTCCCTTGTGCCCTGGTTAGCTTTGCTAAGGTCTCAGCTGCAAACCATCAGCCAATTTGGACATTCATCCCCAATGGGCTGAACTAGCTGGGAAGCCCACTAGAGAGCACCTACTGATGAATTAATGCATAAGAAGTGACTGAAGAAACAGGAGCTGCTTACACTTGGGAAGGCTAGTGTAAAGCATAATAGCCTTCAGTACATAGTGAACTTGGAATCAAGAATCATAGAATCCCTGCATAGAACAGCTCCAAGAACAACACCTGCCCGAGAACATTGTCCAAATGCTTCTTGAACTCTGTCAGGCTTGTTGCCATGACCACTTCCCTGGGGAGCTGTTGCAGTGTCCAACAACCCTCTGGGTGAAGAACCTTTTCGTGATATCCAACCTAAATTTCCCCTGACACAACTTCAGGCCATTCCCTTGGGTCCTGTCACTGGGCACCAAGAGGCAAGATCAGCGCCTGCCCCTCATCCTCCCCTCCTGAGGAAGTTGTAGACAGCGAGGGTCTCCCTTCATTCTACTTCTCTCCAGACTGAAGAGACCAGGTGACCTCAGGTGTTCCTCATATGGCTTCCCCTCCAGTCCCTTCACCATCCTTTCCCCTCCAGTCCCTTGACCCTCCTTTTGTCTCTTTGTAATAGCTTTTATACCTTTTGTGTACTGTGCTGCCCAAAACTGCACACAGGACTTGAGGTGAGGTTGCACCAGTGCAGAGCAGAGTGGGATAATCCCCTCCCTCACCTGTCTGTACTCTGCATCCTTGGCAAGTAGCACAAGGAACTTAGGGGAAGCAGAAGACCACCTTTGACTCTCCTGGGAGAAGACAAAATTTCTTGAAATTGAAGTAATGAGGTTTATGTTAGATAATGCAGGGAAAAACTGTCCTAGGGGAGGGAAACTTCAATCTTGGAACAGGCAATTGAAGAACAGACATCACTGGAGCTTTCTGTGTCATTTTTGGAGAAGAGAGGCAAGACCCTGCCTTGAGATAAAGGACAGATTTGATGACCTTTTGATATTCTTCCAGTAATTTTTGATTTCATGATAGCTGTGGTGATGGTGTTCCATCAGTGGGATGATGGTCAGAAATGCACCTGTACTGGAAGAAGGGCACCAACTGTAGGGCTGATGGCAACAACTCCAGAGACTCCAGGGGGAAGAGAAGAACAGGGCAGGAAGAGTGAGCACCACTAGTTAAGTGGGAGCTCCTACCTAGACGGTGAACAACCTGACCAGACACTGGCATTACAGTGTCCGGTGGGTAGAGGAGACTTGTTACATGGTGTTAAGAGTGCCATGGTACTAGTCCACAGTGCAGCTGCATCAGCGTCACCAGCCACCCCAGGTCCCTGACATGGGCTGTTGGCACAGGGCTCCAATGCACTGTGTCACTCCCTTCTAGCAGCTATGCTTGCACTTTCTGATGCTTCATTCACATCTGTATTGACTCTGCTTACCCTCAAGCATGATGGATGTGTTTCCTTCTCTTTGCAGAGGAAGAGAGACAACTTCAAGCAAACAACCGGGATTTTAATCTGCAGTTTGAATATGCTGTAAGTAACCAGCGTATGTTGTTTCATGCAGATGTAGTCACAGATGTAGCTGCATCTGCTTCATGTCTCAAGTGTTGTTTCAAAGGGGTGAACAGAACTGCATTCCAGCTATGGCTCTGCAAACCAGGCAAACACAAGCCAGATGAACCATCAGAGGTGGATTGCTCTGAGTCAGACTGAAAAATGGGCAGTTGAAGGAGATAAATTCTGGAAAAGCATGACACAGTGACTTTGCACACTTCCAGAAAATTATTTGTAAGTCAAAGCTTTTGCAGGATCAGGCTCCAAGGCCTTTCAATAACAGAACCTGAGGAGAGTTTTCTGCGGAAATTTGTCTCCATTTAAAGTAAAACATGAAAGGAAATGTGTCAGTTCCTCAGCTTTTGGAGTGAAATCATCTCTATCAGGAAGGTTTTGATTCTGGCCCTGGTGGGTTTCTGCCAGCTTTTCTGCCAGATTCTCAACAGCCTGCTTAGCTTCACTTTGTGCCGTGAAATCTGTGATTCTAAAGTGCTCTTTGACACAGGCTGGCTGTGTCCTAGGTCTACCAGGCTAATTGGCCAGGAATCTCCTTGGGTGACTTGATTTCCAAAGCATGTGGACCATTTTCTGATGCTGTGTGCAGAGAAGGGCTAGCTCAGCCACCAGATCTGTCCTGCTTGCCTGCAGGGACATCCCCTCTGTAAGGCCATCCTGAAAATCTGCATTCTTTCAAGGTGTTTGCAGCTGCCATTTAATACTGAAGTGAATTTTGTGAATTTTTGTCCTTTGAATAGCTGAATTCCAGTGGCGGAATTAATCATTCAATTACTCGGGAGCTCCTTAGAATCATGTTTTTGTTTAGGAACATCACAAGTATTTTCTTGGCAAGAGCTGAAAAAACTAAGCATTTTAGAACGCACTAATTTCTTGTGACAAGGACAGTCTGACTTGTCAGCATGTTTGACTAATGGCAAGTTTAGTTTCCAGTGATAACATTTCACCTGCGGGCTACACAACATTGGGCTAGAGAGTCCCAAGGTCCAGAGCTGCTGCACGTGTCCTGAATAGGAAAGGCATGGAAGTTAGTACATGTGAAGTACTACGCAGCATGAATGTCTTATCACGACTGGTGACTTGAGACTGAGAAAGTGAACTTGATTTGCACACAACCTGTCAGTAGTATGCTAGGGTGGGTATGGCCACTACATACGGTTTTGTCATCTTCCAGTGAATGATTACTATGTGCAGTAGTGGGACAAGAAAGCAGGAGGGAGATGGGCAATCATGTCAGGGTAGAGGGAACAAGCAACTCTTGAAAAGCTATTCAGAAAGCTGCCTTTGCATTACATTGCCTCCCAGCTGATTGCTTGACTGTGCCCAAGGATTTGCAAATAGCCACAATTAAGTAGACGACTTTGAGAACACTTCAGAATTTCCATAAGTCTGTGATTAGGTGATAAAATGAAGACAGCCAAAAAGCCAGCTCAGTATAATGTGTTAAAATTTGGCAGAGTTTTGGTAATCATGCCCCTCATTATGGTTAGCTATGGCTCATGATTTCTGGAGTCTTCGGTAGAGACTGAGGCTTAGGAAATCCAGAAAACTGCCCCAAAAGAGCCAAGCCTTGAAGCGGTGAGTGGATGGTGACATACTAACAGACTTTAGGGGGCGATGCAAGAGCTGCCCTAACTGTACAGGGCTGCACATCTCCTGAGCTGCTTATTTCCCATAAGTCCTCGCAAAAGTTCAATTTCTTAACTCCACGTTAATATGGTGTATAAAAAGAACTAACCTTTCCATAAATTACTTCAGATCCCATGCTGTAGATTGCTGATGAATGTGGAAATGACAAAGAGGGTGATCATCTCCTGGTATCCTCTCATAACATATGCACGATGCTCCTGAAAATTAGCTCTTCCAGGCAAGGGTTAAATTTGGGTAGCTTCCTCACATTCAGATTTGTCTCATCATGAAGGGGTTGGACTGCTAAGCACTAGGATGTGGTTCAAGGGGAAAGGACCACTAAGATCCAAAGGAAACCCACCAATATAACAAAGCTTTAAAAGTATTTTTAGACAGTGAAAGTCACAGGAGTGAGGCTCAGATTTCTTGTTAACTTAAGGCCACATTAGCCATAAAACCTATAGAACAGGTTCTTGTAACAAAGCTAGGTGAGGCAGTAAATGTTTCTTTAGGGTGAGGCAGTTGCTGAGAAAGACCAGTAAGGAAAAAAAAAGGGAAATGCAAACCTAGGTGTTATGTATTGACTTACTGCTGTGGCCAGGCTTTATGTCCCACCTGGTGTGAAGATTTGAGCCTTTCACTAAACCGACAGTTTCTATTATGTAGGGATAGATTAAAGGTACAGAGGTGTTTTGTCCTTCTTTATCATAGGGAGAATAAGGAAGTGGGAAAGTACAATCAGAGGTGGGTGTGTTGTCCCTGAATATCCCTATTCCTGGTGGGACTTTGTCCTGTGCCGGTGCAAAGTCTCTAGGATATCTGTGAAAGGAGGAGAGACGAACTGATAAAGACTTGAAAACTATTGTGTTGGTGTCTGACATCAGCTCTGGCAGCTGCTGAAAGGTGGCCCTCCTGCAATGAAGCAAGACTAATGAATGGCTCAAACCAGCTTTGCAGGAACCTGGTGCTGCACCATGGAAAGCCATGTCTGCTAGTGCATGCAAGGGCATGTCCACCTCCATCACACTACAACTTGCAGGAGACTTCAGAAAGCAAATTCCCACCCAGAGCTGTCAGAAAATACAGGAGATGCTAAACTGCAATGTGTCCCTGCCTGCCACACTTGTCCAGCCATGAGGCCTCAGCAGTTGAGCTGAAGGGTTAGAAAACTTAAACAAACTTTAAAACAAAGTGCTGTGCAGTTAACTGGAAGGGCTGAGTGTGAAGGTATGTACGCTACCCACCAGCTCACAGAATTAGTTAGGAATGACTCAGAAACCAAATGTGAATGAGTGGCATGAAAAGGCACTTAGAGCAGCACAGAAAAGGGCTCAGTATAGGTCAGTAAAAATGAAAAGTCAAGTCCTAATCCTGTGTTTATTCACAATGCAGACAGAAAGATCCTTCCTAACTTCAGAAAGAGGTTTATCTGCGTAAAGACTGAAATAGAGCAGAAAGTGGGGTGGCAGATGTGGTATAGCAAGATTTAAGGACTTTAATCAAGTTAATCTGTCTGCACTCTCCCCAAAACAGCTACAGAGGGGTCAGTCTCTGTGTGTCCACCAGGATCGGCTCTCTATCAACACTCTGGAGAGGAAAATTTCTTCTGAAAGCTTTTAATATTTGCTCTGATCCTAGTTCCTTTTTTAATTCTTTGCTTTCACATTGGAATTTACCACAGCTGCACTGGGACGTCACGAAGGGCTTCGAAAACAACTTTGAAATTGGCTTTCAGACAATAGGAAAGGAAATGCAAGGCCTATGAGTCAATGACAAATTTCATCTTGGATCGGGAGCCAGGGTCAAACCAGCATTCTTTCATCAGGACCAGCAGCAAGGGGGCTGATTGGACTCAGGTCACCTGATGAAGGCTCTAGTGAAATAGGAGGGATATATATAACTTCCTATAGCCAATACACATTGCCCTGGGCTGGATCAGCAACTGGTTCTTATCTCTTTGAAATTTAATTGGAGAGCAGGGAGCTCTGGTAGTGGCTCAGACTCTGCCCCACCTCCTCTGCTTGCATGCTTTGATCTTAGAAGGCTGCCTGGTGGGTGATCCTAAAGGACATTATCAGCATGGTCAGGGTTGTGGCACCAGCTGCCCTCTCTTCCTGTCTCAAGCTGCAAATGTTTCCCAGTGTCCTTCATGCTCAAGGCTGGAGGGAGTGTGGTCTGATGAAGTGAAAAGTTGTCTCAGTAGTCTCTGAAGGAATAGCTACAGCAGCAACCTGCACTACTTCTTCTGCATTTGGTAAGGTGTAAGTTGAATTCATCCAAAGAGGAGTTGAGGCACTGTCAGGGAGCGGCCAGAGCGAGGCTGTGCTACGAGAAGGAAGGGGAGGTGATTCCAGCTCAAGCAGAGCTCTCACTGACCAGGGTGCAGTCCTGCAGCATTCGGCTGGGTCAGACAGGGCAGGGTGCTAGTGATGGGGTCCATCCTGACCATTCCATACAAGGTGAGGTGATGAATCAGGTCCAGGGCCCTCTGAAGGAGCCCCAGCAGGAGTGGCAAGAGACAGGTCTGAAGACAAATCTACACCAGATGTCCAAGGTCCATCGAGGAAGTAGAGCTGGATAGATATGTCTGGGAAACTAGGTCAGATGACAGTCTGGAGATGAGGACTTGTGCAACATAGCTCAGGTGAGGAAAGAAGGCTCATGGCTGAGCTTAAGTGAACTCCTCAGCTCTAGAAGGGTTGTGGATGGATACACTGGGTGAGGTCAATGTCCTCAAGGCATATTAGGCCCCTGAAAACCACATAAAGATTGAGCTGTGCCAGATGTGGTTTTCAGTGAAGTCCATAGACTCCTTTGGACCAAGTCCTCCACTCTTCATCAGATTAAGTCTCGTGGAGAGAATACTCCTATACCACACTGGTTGGGAGTCTTGTGTGAGACCATAATGAAAACAAAACAGTGGTTTGGAGTTTGTCTGCTTTGCACCACTCGGCAGTGTTCTGCCCTCCTCTTCTTTCCTCCTTCCTGCCAGGCAGCAGCTTCAGGTACTGAGCCACAGCAGAGGAGAGCACAGTGTTGTTGAAGGGGATGACTAAGAGAAAAGACCTTTAGATGTTGTGCTTGTCTTGTCTATGAGCAATGACATGAGGTTGTAAGCCATGCCAGTCCTGTGTCCTCCTTTGCACCACCATGACAAGGACACTGACCACACTGATGATTAGCTGCTCAGTAGTGGGGGACTGAAGGAACAACATAGGAAAACACAGCTTTCCTAGTAATTTTCCTGGCATACTCAACATGTGATGAATTCTGGAACTCACATTAGTGTTTTCAAGAGAGGGTCGAGGGGTTGCATATATAAGACATTCCTGTCCTGGTTCTGTTTAAAGGACAGAAAAATGGGAAGAAAAAAAGGAAAAAGGAAGAAAAGGGAACTGTGGTTTGGAAATTGACATTTTTATTTCTGGTCTTTGGTTAGTCTGTTACTCCTGGGAGTTTACTTTTTTACAGGGACTTATACAAGGATTAGATTAACACCACCACATCCTTTTGGCCTTCATCAGCCTTCTGTTGAGCAAGGGCTTCTGCCTACCATCAGAAATAAGTCAGTGAACTTGGGAGTCTTAAAACTGATCTGGTCTGATTGTTCTGTGCTCCCTGTGAAAACAAAGCCTTGGTGGCACCATATACACTGTTACACGAGTTTATTAAAAAATTTTGTGAGCACATTCACAGCCTGGTGGTCACAGTTCTGCTTATGGATTCTGTGTGCTTTCCAGTGACTCTGCTGCAATTAAATAGTGCCATGGAATTGCACTTCTGCCACCTCCTTGGTGAGGTTTTACTGAAACATCTGGGAAAGACATTTCTGCCGCTCAGCTGTTCCTTTGGTCTGTGCTACACAAGTATCAACGAAATTGCAAAGTGTTGTGGCATAACACCTCCCTGTGGGGTCACCAAAGTCTTGCTAAAATTTACTTTAGGCTATGTTGTCCAGCTGATGGGAACTATTATGTCACTGAGACAGGGGTATAAATTCAGAGGGTCAATACCTTGCCATACCCTTTAGCCCCTGTAATCTAGCCACAAAAACATCAGTATCTCTTATTTCCAGTGACTTTTATGGCAAGGAGATGATTTGTTTGCTCAGCAATCTAAGGTAGGAACCATCTGCTGAGTTTTGCTTGCTGTTGGACGTCACAGGCAGGCTTCTAAAAACACCCCCAAAGTAACAGCTCATCCACCAGATCTGGACTTGTGTAACTGTGGAGAGAAGAGCACTATTCTTAGGGACAGCATTTTGGTGGAGTCACACCTCCAGGAGGTGTGAATCTAGCCCCTGAAAAGAGCAGATGAGAATAATCCCTCACCCACAGACAACATTGCTCTGGTGTCAAGCTTCGCATCTGGAGAGCTTCAGGCTTACTGTGTGTAACCAAACTCAGACCTGCTCATTTAGGACACATTTAGGTGTGTGCAACCTTGGACAACCTTGGACAACCAGAAGTCTAGGACAGATCACAGAGTAAATGTAAAGCTCCCCATCCCCATCTTTGTGCTTAGCCCATAGAACTGCTCTTCTTAGATGTTGGGTTTTATGAATTTATAAGAAAATCAGAAGTTTTTGTAAGGCCTCTCAACACCTAACTGTTGTTAACAAAGATTATTCCTCTCCATGACTTTTTTTCTATAGGAGTCTCCTCCAGTGAAGGCAGAGTGTGGGGACAGTGAGGCAGATGATATGTTAGAAGCATTGCTTGTGAAATGATGGCTGCATGTGGACTATTTAATGCACTGCAGCGGTGCAGGTTTCTGTAGCACTCCTCCCACCCCAAAGTCAGATTCTGGTCCAGCTTTAAAGAGTGACAGGGTTTGATGGTATTAAGCATCACAGGATATGATAAGATCAAGAGCAGAGGCCATCTGAGATTTCCCTGTAGCTGGCCAAGAGCCTGAGCTGTCAAAGCACACAGCCCTGTAGTATTGCCTGAAAACATAATTGATACTTGGGAGAAGTGGGTTTGTTCAACCTGGAGGAGATAAGGCTTCAGGGTGACCTAATTGTGGCCTTCCAGTACCTGAAGAGAGCCCATAAGAATGATGGAGAGGGACTTTTTACAAGGGCATATAGTGTACAGGACAAAGGAATGGCTTAAAACTGTGAGTGGGTTTAGATTAGATACTGGGAAGAAATTATTTACTGTGAGGGTGCTGAGGAACTGGCACAGGTTATCCAGAGAAGCTGTGGGTGCCCCCAGGCTGGAGCAACCTGGCCTGGTGGGAGGTGTTTCTGCCCATGGCAGGGGAGTTGGAATGAGATGATCTTTAAAGCCCCTTCCAACCCAAACCATTCTATGCTTCCATGATTATATGATAGCTTGCATAGTGCTACAGCTGTATCTGTGATGTGGAAATGCAGAGCTTTGATTTGGAAAGGCTGAAGTTTTCTCCAGTTTGTCATTATAATTTACCATTGATATGCCTTTAGCCCCTGAGGTCCATGAACAAGTTATGTTAGAAATATCTACAGTAATTACAATTATTATTTTTTTTCCTCATGATTAATTTTTAATATAGATTCTAGAATAATGAGAAAATCCATGATAATACTCCCTGTCCTTATCCTCAGGCCTAAGTGCCCTAGTATCCCAAAAGACAGTTTGTACTCAACAACTATGGAGAAAACACTGCTTATCCAGATTCCTGCAGTTAAGTGTTTGGAAACTGTTGTATCTGGGGGTTTTACCATGCCTAACGGCAATAGGAAATAAAATGAATGGCTGTGGTTCATTCAATGATTTTCCTGACGTAATTAATGGACAGAAATAGAAGGCAGGAATTGAAATAAACCACTCCCATTCTTTTCTTATTCCCCTCTGAGACTTTTTCAGGCAAAGATCTATAAACTTTATCTGAGTGTTTACTGAGTAGTTTTTCCCATGTTATATGTGACCCTCTGAAATCTGTTGATGCACAAAGGTCAAGTACCCTGTATTTATTTTTCCTGCAGCAACAATCTTGTTTTATCTTTAAGTAAGTGGTCATGATACTTTTCCTCAGAATAGTGGGCAGATTTATATATTTAGATTCAGCTTATATTAAAAAATCTGCTAGACTCTGTGCCTGATGGACACAGTCTTGTCATGCAATTCAGTTCCCAGTACACTGGGATGCAGAGGATGCTGTTATTCCATTGCTTCTGTTTCAGGAGTGTCCACAGAGTCTGTCCACAACACATACTCCATGGTTAAGGATTTTGAAATAAATCAAATTTAACTATGTGTCATGGTATAGATAGAGTTAACCACACTTGCAGGTAGCAAGGCAATATTGTGTATATAATGATCGCTGATAAACATATTTTATTGCTGGAGTGCAATCAACAAGAGGATTTGGCTAGCTCTTCTATGAAGGCTGTTTTCATTTCTGCCCTTTTAGAGATTTACTCATTTGGCTTGTCCAAGGGACAAAATATGATTTTAATGCTGAAGAACATATGCTGTTCTGTGTGTCTGAACATAGAGAAATTCAGTAACTGCCTAAAATGGAAGAGCTTCCCCCACACATACCTTTCAATGGTAACCTGAAATAATTGGTTTAGTGCTGGAAACATGCTGATGCATGTCAGTGTAGATGTTGAGATCCTGGATTAATGCATGGATAAGTAGTGGGCTGTGATTCATACTTAGTATCTCCTGTCCTCCCACCAGCTTAGCAATACCTAAAGGCTATTACAGATACTGCAGTCACCATTTTCTCTGCTGTTGAACCAGCATATTTATTATGGAATTCAGATGTGCTTCATATCTGCCTCCTTGTGGTGTCACATCTTAGGTTCCCTGGAAAGGGGTTAATGGGCATTGTCTGGAGAGCTTCTAGGGGGAAAAATTTAAGATGTTCTCACAACAAGAGGGATTCACCCTTCCAGGACTGAACCTGGACCAGGGTCTGTTAAACATCATATAAAAGATGGTCTAGCATACCTGTAAACTAAAGAGACACCCTCAGTGGGTGAGTCAGTATGATGGCTTGAGCCTGTCTGGCTGGTGGCAAGTGTTGGACCAGACTGCTCGGATACTTTGGGGAAGAAAATACCCAGTTCTGCAATATCAAGCTTAGGTCTTTCTGTGGTTTGCAAAAGAGAGACAGGGCAGCAACCACTTCTTGTGGCTGGAGGGGCCATCTGCAATTAGAAAAGGAAACTGGAAATAGGGAACAGAGCTGCAGCTTGCTGACTGAAATGGTAAGTTCTTGTGACTGTTTGCACAACACCACATCCAAGTGATTTTTGTGGAACAGAAACAAACCACCCGTTGAAGCTGCTGAGCTGAAAGTTTGCTGAATGAGCTGAAAATGATAATAATAATGTTATATTCTGTTCCTGGGAGGATGTATACATCCCATAGGGTTGTCTTGTCAATGGGTATTTCAAAGCATCAGACAAGCTACAGATGGTTGACCAGGCATGTGTTTTCAAACCCTGCTTTGTAGATGCTAACAGCAAAATTGTTGTCTTCTGGTTACAGTTCTCAATTTTCTTTGTGCAGTGTGTAAGTAAGAAGACTATTAATAAAGGGAAGATGTTGTCAGCAACTACATACAAGTTCATCTACCTGCAGCACCACTGGCATAGGCTGAGCATCATTTTCACCCGTTCCAAAAGGAATTCTCTGTTTATGCAGACTTGGCATAATTGTGTAGGGGAAAAGGAAATGCTTTTTGAGCTGCTGTCAGAAACAATGCTATTGCTAAATATATGCAAGTAAGACACAGTTGAAATGTGTTGTGCTGTAATTTTGTTTCCTGTTTTACCAATCCTACTTATTTTTGTTTTTTCCCTACAGAACAATTCAATTAAAACATCAAAATACAATTTCTTCACTTTCCTGCCTCTCAACCTGTTTGAACAGTTTCAGCGAATAGCCAATGCCTACTTCCTTTTTTTGCTGATTTTGCAGGTATGAATTCACTGTGCTGTTTCCAGCAGATTGTTCTTTGTTATCAAAGCCAGTCTATGTTTGACAGGTGTAATGAAGTGCAAGCTATATTCCTGGTGTGAATTAGGATCTTAGTAAAATCTTACAGTACATAGAAAGTAGGGCAGAAAAAAGCAATTTTCTCTTTTACCTTTGGATATGAGGGTTTGAACTAAATGAAGAAAAAAAAGTTAATTAGTTTTCAACAAATTGTGCAACTTTTTCATGCCCTGCCCTACTATCCCTTTGTGTCTATATCTGAGTGCTCCTGGCTGTCTTCAGGTTTGGATTACTTATTCATCTTGTAGTATACAGCCAAGTTGTTTCTTACCCATGGATTATAAGGTGAATTCCACAGGCAGTCACAAAGCAAACAGCAAGAAGGACACCACATTTGTAACCTGTGGTGTTTCCCTGGGAAGGAAGAAGTTAATATCAGGAAGGCTCAAGGTTGTGGCTGGTTTGCATAAAGCTGGATATTGCTGCTGCCTTCTCCAGGGTGAGGAAGATGTCCAGTCTGGAGTGTGTCAGACACTGGCAGCATTATTGAACCCTGTGGATTGTAATGACATTGAGTTGCACTTTGCTCATCACTGTTGCTAATGATAGCCTGAAAGCTGAAGGCACCAGATAAATTGATATCAGGATTTCTGCCCCTTTGCACCTTGCTGTGTACTCTGCTGTTGTTGAGTCTACATGTTATCAAAAGAAGTGTATAATTTTTATTATGGTTCAAGCTTAATGTTTTAAAGTTGACCTTTTCACTACATACAGATTTGCAAAATAGCCTGTTTCAAATGTTGGGGGTTTTTTTACAATTTCAGCTCAAAAAACATAGGTTTTGCCTTCAGCAAACCACATATGATGTTTTTTGCTTATTTACAGGGAATGAATTTTTAAAATTTCAGTGCAAGTATATTTTTCAAGAGAAGATGCCTTTTCAGCTAAGCTGAGAGCACAGTTCCTGTGTTGTTGTACTGCACTCTAGCTGTTTGTCTGTCAAATTCATAGTATTTCAAAGAATTTGCCTTAAATTATTCTACTGTGTGTTTTGTTGGGCCGTCTAGAACTGGCTATATATAAAAGCACACAGCTTTTTCTTTACATTAAGGTAGCCTAGGGCAGACATTAGTCAACATACTCCTCCATTTATTTATTTTTCCTCACTCCATCCCTGTGGGACTATTCCTGCATCAAGGGTGGATGTGATGGGCAGACTGTGGGGACTCTGTCTCGTCCTCTTTTGTCACAGACCAGTGGGACATGCATTTCCCAAGGTAGGTGAGAAGGCAGCAGTTGCAGCCTGTGCAGCTGAGCAGGGCTATGGTGCTTGTAGGATCTGGGCTCTGACAGTGCATAAATGTCAGCTTCGCAATGCACGTGGAGTTGATACTTCCCAGATGCAAACTGAGTGACACACTAATGCTGGTTTCACATTGCTCCCATCCCTAATCCTGTGCTTCTAGAGGAAGGAGGGAGCTGCATGGGGGTGAGATATTTCTCTCTGCATGACTGATGGCATAACAGAATCACTCTCAACTCTTTAGTCCTCTCACTGTTAAAGATGTAGGAAACAAAAATGGCTGTACTGCTCTTGGGAGAGCAAGGTCAGTCCTGGTAACAGCTTGCATTGTCCATTGATGTAAAATTTACTTCAGCAAAATGTGAAAAGTTACTGACACAAAGAACAGAAGCTTTTGATGGCTCTGCACAGCTGGTTTTGCTCAGACAGCTCTTGAGTCTCTCACAGTGAGCTTGCCCATGTCAGTACTTCCAAAGAAATACCCTGGGGACTTGGCAATCTTAATTCTGCAAACAACAAGAAAGAGCAACCCACTACACTTTCTGACAGCTCAATTTTTTTTAATTTAAATTATAACTTGTTTTGTAAGGAAAACATGGATTGCCAGGCTCTCCCACCTTTGGAGGGGTCACGTATGAGGGATGGAGCTACATTTCTGTCTTTATTCTATATTCAGATATCATAGAAAAATGTTGTCTGCAGCTTGATTAGGAAGCAGTGGTTTTCTGAAATATCAAGAAATATCTTAACTCAGATCTTTTCTTCCTACAGTTGATTCCTCAGATTTCCTCACTGGCCTGGTTTACAACAGTGGTGCCCCTGGTGCTGGTGCTGGCTGTATCAGGAGTCAAGGATGCCATTGACGATTTTGTAAGATCTGTATTTCTGAACTGTACTTTGGAGTTGGCCTATGATTCTTCAGCACAGTAACTGAAATCAACAGCTTAAACACAGCTGGTGGCAGGCACTCAAATGGAGTCTGAGATTAAGTCCCCAAAATCTATAGTTTGTTACTGAAACAGGAACTAGAATTTCCAAATTGCTGAGCAGCCCAGCAGCTCCACTGACTTTCTCTGAAACTGCTCATCATGTCTGAAAATGTCATCGCTCATAGATACATCTAAATGCAGGCACAGAAATATTTTCTTAGGCTTCCACTTTGGAGAACCCTTCCTCTGTCATCTAGCACAATGTAGGTGGAAAAAAAAATTGGTAGGAAGCAAATGCTCAACCCACTTTTGATTTTTCAAACATGCTCAGTTTTGGCCAAAGTCTGCTGCCATCAGAGCTAATCGTCAAAAGCCTAGCTGACTTCACAGAATGATATTAGAGCTGAATTTAGCATCTGATTTTCTCTCATTATTAAAATGATTTTGATGTTCAATGGAGTAATACCAGAACATCAGTGGCCACTTTCCATATGAGAGCAGAAGAATTAATTTCTCTGGTGCTTACAGACTGAGGTGGGTGGGAGGAATGCCAGCTGAGTCAGGACTGTGCTGAAGTGACATGTAGGGTTCCACCCTGTTTCTTTTCTCCTCGTGTTGCCTGTTGCCCTTTGCAGTCTGGTTATGCTCTGTGTCACTACTGTAAACAGGTGCTGGACACAACTGACTCAGTTGTGACCCTAATCTGCCTGACCCATTCAGCCAGCTGGGTGGAAACCTAAAATGTTAATGAACTGCCTATGGCTCCTGTGTGTTTGGTTTCCTGGAAATGCCTTTTAACTTTCTGATCCAATTTTCAGAATCGACACAAAAGTGACAAACACGTCAACAATCGCCCAGTCCAGGTCCTAATCAATGGCATGTAAGTCCTTTTTGCTGTAGTTCTCACAAGGAAAAGCATTTCATTAGTAATATTTTTGATTTTTTTTTTGTGTGTGTGTGTGATTCTCAAGGATCATTAAACAACTTAAAATTGAATTGTGTTTCATACCACTAGTTCATCATGCAGTTTTGTGCTATGTGTCTGATTAATGAACCCTAGATGCAGTACTTGAATCTGTGCAAACATTATGGCTGTGACCTTGTGCTGACAAAAACTAAACTCTCTCTGTTCCTGAGAGTTTATGTTTAAGTAACAATTTCAGAGTCTTGTATTATTTTACTCCTTACCCCAGAAGTAACAAGCAAAGTTATCTTCTGTGCCCATTTACACTCATAGCATTTATTTCACACTAAGCAAAACTAGGCATTATTAACAAGATATTTCAAATTAAGAAGCTGGAATAGCTCCCTCATACACTCTATTATACTTAGAGTGTGTGTAACAATTCTGGCTTAGATGTACCCAAAACATTTCAGTTGCGTGCTTTGGACATTGTAGTGCTAGCACTGTTCTTTCCTGCAGAAGAAAATAGCAGAGATTTTGGCTTTCATGGCAGACAGATGTGCTGTTTACTTGCAGCTCCATGGAGTCCAGCTATGCATAGGGCACAGCTGTAGACAGCTGTGAAGTCTTTTTGTGGCTTTTTTCCACACTATAGATAGCAGTATGTTATGTAAACTCAAACAGATAACCAAACAGTTAAAAATATAAGTAGAAACTGAAGAACAGGGACATAGTTTTTTGTACTCTCTGCTAAGTAAACCAGTTTCTTAGTTTACTGTGTATTAGTCATTGTGTCTGGGAAACAAATTTCACAACAGAAATTTTATAATATTTTGCCTTTTTCAAAACCTAGAAACCACAGATCCTGTCCAGCTCTGACCAACACTGAATAAGCAAGACTGAACTGAGCTCAAGCTTCAGCTCACAGTCCTATTTTGAGATTGATCTTTCTCACCTCTAAAATTCACATATACACCTATCTTGACTTGGCTGTGTTCATTGGTGCTTGGAGTTTAGCTGGGTTCATGTGTTCACATCTGGTTTAGTGCTATGAACACCACTGCAGACACAGCTCAGACAGGCAAGTGCACAGCCAAAGCACCTGCACTGACCTTCCTGACAGCTGGTTACTCTTGCCCTTAGTACAACCAGAAAACCTTACACAATCTGCAGATTTCCCAGATGAAGTCTCTCACATAAAGCAGAGAGGCCCTTTAAGAGAAGGAAGGAAAGAAGGGAGCCGTTGAAGCAGAGACAAGGACAAGGATAGTGCACGTGGACTGTGCTGCTGTTGTGGGGCTTGATCTCAACCCAGTATAGGTCAGCCCAGCCAGTGCTTTCATTGATTTTTATTGCCTTTTTTTTGTACTGTGGTGGTCCTCCAGCTTAGTATGGATCAGCACACATCATGGCAGGCCCTGCTTCCAAGTCCTGATGACATGTATAGTCTGGCTCCAGAAGCAGAGCTAAGTTCCCCATTTTCCCAAGCAGCATTTGCTGTATGTGTTTACTTACTAGAGGTTTCCTTGCAGGTTAAAGGAGCAAAAATGGATGAATGTCCAAGTGGGGGATATAATAAAACTAGAAAACAACAACTTTGTGACAGTGAGTACATTTTCTCTTTATCCTGATCACAGTTAATCTCTGCCATTCTTATCACTCACAAGAAATCAGTCATAGTGATGATGCAGCAGCAACCACAAGCAGCACTGCTCCGCAGTGCCTGCTGACTGTGTGAATTCATGCCAAGTCTGTCTGTCTTTCTGTGCTCAGGCTGATCTCCTGTTGCTGTCGAGCAGCGAGCCACACAGCCTGACATACATTGAGACAGCTGAGCTGGATGGGTAAGTGAGCCTGGCCCTGGTGTGCAATCACTGCCACCACTGCAAAACCACATTCCTGGTGACCCTGGGTGCAGCAGGCATACCTGCAATAGCTTTGGTAGGCAGAGTTAGATAACATGTAGAATAAACTTTGGGTAGGTATCTTGAGAATAACATCTTCTGGCGGATACTTTTCCTTCTTGAGTGCAAATATCATGTGAGGAGTGGACTTTGTTTGTCAATGACAATTCTTCTAACACTGAGAGTTAGTTAGACAAATGTGCCTACAATATCCCTGGCAGAAGCTGTTTCTTTTTTCTCCTTTAGTATTTTCCTTCAGACAGGTTATCTGGGTGAGATAATCATAATGAATAACTTTGGTAATCTTCTTTGGACTACTACAGAATAGTATCAATGCAAGCACACAGCCAAGGCTTCCAAATGCTGCTCACTCCAGAACACAATTGGCCACAAAACCAGAGGGCTGCAACTTGTATTAATTTGGAATAAACTGGAGATAACTCATCTCTATGACGCAGTTTGCATTACCTTTTCTGCATTGCCCAGAACCAGCAACAGTCTGAGAGACTAAGCAAGACCAGAGATTTCAAGAAATCGTGTCTCTCCCAAGACCCTACAGACAGCCCTCTGGACTTTGTCCATCTGATTTCTGCTGAAAATGGGTTTGTAGTTTTCACATACACAAATGCCACTTTGAAGATGCCCTGAACAAATGCAGTATTCTTTTGACATTGCATTTCCAACTCCTCAGCTAGGTAGTCCCAGGACTGAAGTAGTCTTCCAGATCAGAATACCATGGAGAAAAGATTCAGAGCTCTTATATATGCTTAGATGCCTTGGGTTTAAATGTGTCATGAGTGACAGGATAGAGAGTGCAGTGCTCTGTGGTGCAATTAAGAGGACAGAGACACTTCACCTTTGTTACCATGCTCAGAATTTTTCTGGATGTCTGTCATTGCAACTGAAAGAGACAATCTACACTCTTTGGCCAGGTGAAAAAGGTGTATAGTACCAGAGTCCATCAGATGTCTACGGAAGAAGACTGTCCTCATAGCAGAAGTGATTTTCAAGGAGACCTTTCAGTTCACATATGACTTTCAGTTCATGTTTTTGTCTTATATTGTTTGTCACAGTGAAACTAACCTGAAGGTGAAGCAGGCATTGACAGTCACTGCAGAGCTTGGAGAAGATCTTCAGAAGCTGACAGAGTTCAATGGTGAGTATAAATGGAAAATTCACTTTCCAGATGATTTGCCTAAATTACAGAGAGTGGTTGGGACACTTCCTTCCAAGCTGTCCACTGCCCCCTTCTCTGGCAACAGTGCCAGTAAAACAGAAAAGGCACTCTGCAGTCTGTACAACAGGTATCAACACCACCTGTAATGGAAAAGATCCCTCTTGCAGGTCTTGGTGCCGTGCATGGCTATAACCTGACACTGCATTGGTGACAATCCTTCTGGATTGGACACTTCTCTTTTGTGTCTGTCTGCACATGTTGAGACTACCCACCCACCTTGAAAGCCAGCACAAGAGTTTGCATAACTGCACAATGGAAACTGTTTTCCCAAAACTTTGTGCTTAGTTTTGGCCTCAAAACATTTTCACACTGCACTTTCACACTGATGTAGCAATGCTGATGTGCTGATTACATTTATCTCCTGATCAGTGGCCTTCCCAGACACTACACAGACCTGAGGACTAACTGTGCACGCAGGACAGGTGACTACTTCCTAGCCTGAAGCCTCACCCTGAAACCATTCTTTTCCTCTCTCAATGCAACAATAAAGACTGAAAATTAAAATATCTAAGGGCAAGCAGTATAGATGTGCTTAACAGGAAATATGTCCTTTCTCAGCACTGTTTACTGTATCAAATACAACGTAGGGTAGGGTAGGGTAGGGTAGGATAGGACAGGACAGAATAGAATGTTTTCATTGGAAGGGATCTATTATGATCATCTCGTCCAACTGACTAACCACTTCAGGGTTGACTAAAAATTAAAGTATATTTTTAAGGGCACTGTCCAAATGCCTCTTAAACCTGAGAGGCATCAATCACCTCTCTGGGAAGCCTGTTCCAGTGAGCAGTGACCCTCCCAGAAAAGTAATGTTTCCTAAGAGGTCCAGTCTGAGCCTCTTCTGTCAAAACTTCAACCATTCCGATGTGTCCTGTCACTACGGATACCAGAGAATACTTAGCAGCACATACAGAGAAACGAGCTAGACCTCTCAAAACCAGAATACTCCATGCTCACACATCATCTGTCTGTGGAGAGAAGATGAGGGAACAGACCAAGTGGTGTTAGTCACATTCTGCAGTGCCTTGCTAGGTATCAGGTCAAGATTACAGGAGGAGTTATTATGGAAAGGGATGGAATGAGTGCTGATGTCCGTGGAACGCCTCAAGGAATGCAGGTTCTCAGGAAATACTTTTATACCTAGAGAGAAAACAATTTTAGAAAAAAAAAAGTTTTTGAAATAAGTAGATGATTCCAGAACAAGTGGAGGGGATGTGGCAAAAAGCATAGCTGAGACTGTTTCTGGTAGAGTTTCTTTTGCTTTCCTTGTTGAAGTTTAATGCAATATGTGTGTTTTTTGCCAGGTGTCAGCCCAATATATCAGGATTTCTTTGAACTGATGGCTGAGGTTCTGAGTTTTCTAGGTCTTGAGAAATATGTTTTTACACGTATAGTTAGATGCTTAATGTTCATGATTGGAGCGGCATGCCTTAATTACTTTCCTGAGCAGGCTGAAGTGTCCATCAATTTGTAAACAAAACCTTCATCTTAGATAATTTTTCAAGCATGTTTAGTGTGATGCTTGTCTAAGGGCACTGTGTTCTTGGAAGTGCTTAATTAAATTTTTAAAAATATTTTGGAAATTTGAGAATTTTTTAATAGAACATTTATTTATTCTCTAAATCCCTATTTTACTTTTGTTGTCAATAAAAGTGGCCTCTTCACAATACTTGAAATGAAAAAAATGTTTCCCAGGATGATTTATATTTGACAGTGTACTGGGAAGAGTGCCTGGAAACAGACCCAGCCTTGCATTTCCCTTAGCAAACCTCTGTAGAAATATTTAAATATTTATGTAACTCTTTATCTAATTACTTTTTAAGGCAGGAAAAGAGGACAGGGTTGTGCAGCTAATACAGGCACTCAGTGGAATGCTTAATGTGAGTTATGATGTTTGTTTGATGGTTCAGATAAGGAGGATGCTTGCAAAACACTGAATTTCTTTGTTTGATTTGGGGAACTGGGAGACCAGAAAGGCAACAGTACTTTTCAGTTACCCTCTACTTATCACAGTTGTCTTGGCAGTATTTAACTCTTTCAGCTGAAGTATATTCCAGATGGGTTATTGCTGTTAGTGGGTGAGAGGAACAGAAGACATGATGCCTTCAGCTGAGGAGGTACAAGACTCAGTGCAGTTGTCCTGCAGGGGTCTTTAGAGTTTCTCATTCTTTTGTGGTCAGTCTCATCTGGATGAATCCCCTGTGATCTCAAAATCAGCACATCAGTAGCCCAGACCCAGCCACTTACGGGAAACCAGATGTGGGTACGTGAGGTGCTCACAGGAGCACTGTCCCACAGAAGGCATAGTGTTCCTGGTGGGAGACCATGCCTTGGGTTTGCTTTGCCAAGCATTGCGCTGTTTGAGCTTTGGATGCAAAGCTTCTGTTTCCTTTGTGCTTTTCAAGGTGTTTGTGAGGGTGGCAGTGAGATGGGCCTGGTTACTAGAGATTTTCAGAAATGATGGGGCACAGGTCTGCTCCTTGTTGCACTAACCAGATGATAAAATAGAAGAGCAACACAGTTGTTAGTATGAATTCTGATGCTGCATGTGTCACTGAATTTCCTATTTGTTCAATCTTTCACGTCTGATGGTTTGTCTGCCCTAGATTAGAGCTGTTTTTTTGATCATTTGCATAATTTTGGGTTTTAAAATGTGTAGTGGTGAAGACGATCATGACACTTAAAGCTGTACTTTTCTTCTGGACATCTCTGGATTTTGTTTCCAGTCTCTTGAACCTGGTGTGTAAATCTGAGAGCAGCTAGAAGAACTGTACTCTCTGCAAATGCTAGTATTTTTGTAGGTATTTACAGCCTGTGATGTTTTAATGTTCCTGCTGATTAAGTGAACATACTGAACTCTTAGATTGCTTTTCAGTGAGGCATATTTGTATTTTCCAGTTCTCAATATATCCACAGGGCTCTGCTTTGAATCTTTAAATGTCAGGTGCAACAATTGATTTAAATAGTAATTTTTATACTGAGGTATCTGAACACATTTTATTACAAGAAATAAATATAAAGCATAGAAATAGACACTCCAATCACTTACAGTGGCCAAAGAAGGTAGCGATATGTTTTTATGTGCTCCTGGGACTTGAGTTATAAAACAGATGAAATTAAAAATCAGTGAACAAAGACACCTCAGTTAATTACTCTTCTGCAGCCTTTAGGCTATGATTCTATTCGCTTGAGCTCCTGCAATTTGAGGGAAAATGAAATAGGAAAAATGGTGATGTCAGCACTTTTAGCTAAAGTTAGCCAGTGACATCCTACCACTATGAACTTGCTGTGAAGGGATTAAAAGTATGTTGCTGTTTCAACATTTCTTCCCACCCAAATAGAAGCTGTGGAAACTTTGTTTTGTACTCTACCAATAAAAAACTGCCGTGTTCAAAGAATTGGATAAATCCAAGTTCACTGTGGTCCCTTGAATTATGAGATGAATATAGAGAAGGAGCAACATCCCAGAAATATAAGATATAGAATGGGAATAACAGGGTTAGGAGTCGACTAACTAGAGTAATTAGAGTGTGAAATATTGTCTCTCTGGGGAGCAGCTGGGAATGCATTGATGACACCTTTCTGGACCAAGATTTCCATTTTTTCTTTTACCTTCTTCTTACAGGAGAAATCAGATGTGAGGCACCAAATAATAAACTGGATAAATTCACAGGAACTCTTACTCTTCGAGGAGAGAAATATGCCCTGGACAATGAGAAGATGTTGCTGCGGGGCTGTACTATCAGGAACACAGAGTGGTGCTTTGGACTTGTTATTTATGCTGGTAGGTAAAAAGACTGACATGTCGACTGCAGAGCCCAGCAGCACTAGCGTAAATGTACATCACACCCAGCATGTACAAAGGAATCAAGTATTTATGTTTCTACCAGGGACAAAAAGAAAAAAGTTTCTTGTTTCAGAAATCCATGCAGCAAAGTACAGGAGGAGAGTTTTGATGGATGCCTAAGAAAGAATGTAACAATTAAATTTGGTTAAGAATTCTCTCAAGGGTATTGAAATAAACACTTTATATAATTTCTATGTGATTTTAATCCACATTAGAATATCAGGGTCATCAATAATATTATTGATTAGATCTACACTTTTCATGAGCATAGTCCTTCTATTGTTTCTATACTCTAGACATGTGAGATAATACATAATATGTCACCAATAACATAGCAATATCAGATATGCTGTGAAAAGTGATTAAAACTGAAAGGAAGGGTTGAATGTTGAAAGAAATGAATTGAGTCAAAGTCCAGATTTAATGGTTTTATGTGACTCTCTCCGTATAATTTCAGACACATGACTTAACCTGTTTCTGACCGAGTTTCCTACCAGCATTCTAAACTGTGTGTACCTGACTTCATGAGAGCCGTGATGGTTATTTATGCTGAAAAGCACAGTGGGTCCTCAGAGGAAGTCAGCTTTAGATCAGCTAAGCTTTATTACTAAAATTAACAAGCGTGCTTCATCTCCAGGGCCAGACACGAAACTCATGCAGAACAGCGGAAAAACAACTTTTAAGCGAACAAGCATCGATCGGCTCATGAATGTCCTTGTGTTGGTGGTAAGTCTGATTAATGTGTCTTCCTTTCCTCAGGCATGTTCATCATTTCCAGATGCTCCATTTCTCTGTCCACACAAATGGGGGAATATCAGAAGTGACTAATGATAAAAAGTACATCATAATTTATCAGCAGCTTGGGTTCTGCAGTGCCTCTGCCAAGCCATCTTGCAAAACAAAGCCATTACATTGACAGAATTAAGGACTTTCCTTCTGAGCTTGTAATTTACTCTGCTCTCTCTTGCTCTGCATTTTTGTGTGAGAAATATTTTGAAGCCTGCAAAGCCCTTTTTTCTTCTAGTAATTTTGTCATTTTCTATTTAAATAAACATTAGCAGCTCTCTCTCTTCCTCCTGATTTCTTGGCATCTCTGGTGATATCTGCATAGGTCTTGGTAATAGAATTTGCTAATTTACATGATGCCAGCTCCTGACTTAACACGTTAGGGTAAATTATTAGACATGGTCTCATTAATGCTCAGAAATTGGTGGTTTTAGCAGCTGAGAAATTTGAGAACACTAATCTCACCTAGCAGGCACTCTTCTCAGACTGAAAAACAGATCTAACTCGAGGATTAAGCTCATCAGTGGTTTTAACAAATGGCAAGTACTTCCAGGCAGAAATAATGATTCTTTCACAGATTCTCTCAAGATTTTACTGCTTAAGTTCAAAGCCACTCAGGAAAGGAAGACATACACTCTGACACTACTTTAATCAATGTTGCGTGAAGAAAAGATCTTTAGTTTCAGATTTTGTTTCCCTTGGAGTTCAAATTTGTCATGCTTTCCCATGCATGCTGCACCACCCTCAGTTTATGACACTGGGAACATCTGGTGGCCAGTGGTCACTGTTCCTGTTTCTTCCCTACTACTCTTGCTCTTCAGATCACCCTAGCAGCCAGCTGGGGAAAGAATCCATTCCCAGGCACTGGAACAAGCCCTGGAGGACGCATCCAACAGCAGTCTGTGCATTACAGCAAGGCTGTCCTGAGCTCTCCTTGCCCCCTCTGACTTTATGCCTTCCCAGCACTGGGGCTTAGAGTACAAACGTCTCCAGGGTGGCACCATCCTCTAACCTCCACATTTCATCTCAGCCTCTGTATTCCTGTTTCTTTCTTGGGATCCCAAAAGTCCTTTAGGTGAGCCTGGGGATGTCCAGCAGTGCCCCAGCACAGAGAGCCACTCCAGGGTTAACTGCAATCCCTCTTGAAGCCTTGCTCTGTGCACAGTAAGGACATGACCTTAATTTTAATCTTGCACCAATCTCTACCAAGAGAAAATCTTGGTTTATCAGTCTTGGTTATCATCAGCTTGTTTTGCTCAGTGTTTCTTCTCTTTCTCCTCTTAAATGGATAGCAAAGCCAAACAAGGCTTTGGCCCCTTGCATTCAAAATTTTGCATGCAATTTGAAGAATTTACATTTTCACAAGTGTCCTGCTATGTTCTGACTAGAGAGGAGAATGGGCTGCGAGGGAATCCACAGGGCATAGAAACAGAGCTGAGGAAAACTGAACCAGGAATCTGGAATTTCATGTTCAGTTAAGATTTGCTAAACCTCCTTTCACAAGCCAAGGGTCCCACCCAGAACTTTCAGTCTGTTTGGCCTCTCTTTATAAAAACAAATGAGATGAATTTACCTCCTGGCTCTGCTCTAAAAACCTGAGCAAGTTGCAGCCGATTGCATCAGCCTCTGCCTGAGTTCTTGGGCGCTGGAGGAGCCAAGGGTGTGTTTGTCTCCTTTCCACATTTTTAAGGAACCTAAAATTTTGATCTCTAAGTAAAGCTCTGTCACACGTTAAACCTCAGACTCTTTGCACACCTAAGGGTTTTTCCAGCTCATTAGGGTAGTCGAAGGTTACAGAGTGTGGTCATAGAAACAGGCAGTATATTGTGCTCTTGAGTTAGAGAAGAGAAAGCAGCCACAACTTACTATAAATAGGTAATTTAAATGTGGTGAAACTTGCTTCAAATTAACACTGGCAAAGTTATTTTGCGTTTGTTTGCCCACAAAACTTCCAGGCACAAAGTAGCATTTAAGCAGGTTTAATGTTGCCCCGGCAGAAGTGAACCTTCCCAGATGGCAGTCATAGCTGTTTTGTCACATTTGGAGGTGTTTCTCATCGATCTGAGAGAGAAGTTAATGTTCCTCCACTGGGGATGCACTTGCCAGCTTCAGAAATGCTTTTTTCTCCAAAAGCTGCTTCATAGCAGGCTAGGGGGAGCAAATTTTCAGAGAAAGAGAGTTCTCGCATTCAGTCTGTTAAACTGACTGCTTCAAATCTCAGAGCAGAACTCAAAGTACCAATCAAGAAACCGAGACTGTTTTAATTCACAGTCCAACAGTCAATGTTTGTCTTGAAGTCAAAAGCCACTTCCTTTTTTTACAAAACTCTTACCAAGAGGATCTTTAGCAGTCAATGCACAGGCAGGACCCAAGGAGGGAGGATGTTCATGATGGGAAGCTCCATGAGCATGCACAAACAATGATTTTTCATGTCATTCTCTTCAGGGCTGTGGTTACAATTCGTTACAACACAGTTGTTTCTGTGCACAGAAATTAATCTCCAGGGCTCCTTTTAATGGCTTGATCCTTTCCATTTGTTGCAGATCAAACGGCATGTTAGTGAGCTTTGTGCAAACACAAGTGTTGCACATGAGTGGCGTTGTGAGAGCAATTGACATGCCCAGTGCACAGAAAACAAAATGTATATAAATCAAGAGCAACTGTAGGCAAGTGCTGCTATGGTATAGAATCAGAGTGGTTTGAGTCGGAAGAGAGCTAAAGATAATCTTGTTCCAACACCTCAGCTATGGGCAGGGACGCCTTGGGAAAGTTCAGCTCCCATCTTGCCCCACATATATTTCTGTTGCTGAATCATACATTGAAATTCCTACATGGATTGTGGTATTCTGTAAATGGATAATTTTTAATTTCTGGGGCAGTGAGGTGGGTCATACCTCTCAAATACCCTTAAGTCCTTATAATTACAATAGCACAGATTGAGGTATGTTTTAATTTCTGATTCACAGAGGTTTAAAAACACTGTGCCACATTCCTTACCAGCAAGAAACATTGTCTCCATTTCACAAGTTGAGCAATTTATTTGGCTTCTCACAATTAAATAGAAAAGTTACTACTCATGTATGAAATAAATGTATCCCCTGAAACTCAGACTGCCACCTTTTCTTACTTCAGTTCCCTTTTGTGGCTTTTTGATATTAAAATTTGAGTTGATCAGCCATGAACTTCACCAAGTGATTCATATTGCTCCATAGAAGTATCATTCTTGCTCCCATAGATTACCTCAGCAGTACAAATATTAGCTTTACCATCAATATTTCTATGTCTGTCCCTCAATTACTGTTTTTTAAAAATGTTGATTATGGTTTTAATGTGATCGTTGCCTTTACATAATGGCCCAGCTTACTGATATTTCCTCCCTAATGATTATCCTTGCAAAAGATGGTTTTAATTGCTCTTTTGTGCAGCCCGTTGACTCCATATCTTCACTTTTTTATTATTATATTGGTTGCTTTATGTCAAATGTTTGGAAAAGACTGTGCCAAAAGAATTATTTTCTCATCATTTGTCTAGGAAGGGTGACAAGTTAACTGCAGTTTATCTCCCCCACCATCACCATCTCTACCTTACAAATATTGTAATTATATTAGCAGGATTCCAAGGTCGTGGGTCTTCCCAGTTTTTAAAGCATTGATAAAAACTAACCTCTAAGCTTCCATCTTTGAATTAGATGGACTTGCTGCATTGAAAATTACCAGATACAGCCGTATAGTGCTCTGTGTCAGTGAACACAATCTGCCTTTTTCATCTACTATAGGGCAGATAAGTCCTTCTTCTTACTTACTCCTTCCTCTTGAAGGACTATCTGTTAACATATTTGCTTTTCACACAACTATTTATGACTTTATTTTTTTCTTTTCTTGGTATTTTATTTTTTCTTGATACTGTTGGATAGTCACAGTTCTGTAATTCCTTGCAGTTTGTATTAATTTCTGTTAAATGTCTTTCTTCCTGTTCTTTTTGTCTTCTTCTCCAAATAAATGTATTGCTACAGTCTTGTCTTTTTTTTTACGAAAAAAAAAAGCTTTATGACCTATGTAATTTTTTATGTCTGTTAAATAGCGTTCCCAAGCAAGCCCCAGTTTTCAGTAAGGTTTCCCAATTTGAAATTCATTTCCCAGTTCCTGTTGCCCTGGTTGCTTCAGGCTTCGCTAAAGAAGAAGAAACAGGCTTCTCTAAAGCTCAAGAACATGCATCACTGGTTGGTGTTGCTTTTTGTCTGCTCAAAGGAAATGTAATCAAATTGTGAGGGCAGATACCAAGGCAACCATTAGCTTTGAGAAAGCAATTAACTCTCCTCTAACTATCAGAATAATATCCAGTGCTAAATTCCAGCCTGTACGCTGCTCAATTATCCTTAGTAGTCTTTCAGAAATTGTGAGGAAGACTGTGATACCTCTGGCAAATAGCAAAGTCCTCCAGGAAGTTTCTATTCTCAAGTGTGCACCAGAGGTTTGAGGACCCTCAGCTTATCTCTCCTTTAATGAGATTTGGTGTTCTGCAGCAGACTGCTGCAGACCTTAGTTGAGATGCCTGCTTGGGATTTAAATCCTCAGCTGTTTGAGCACTTTTAATTCCAAGTTGCCAGACTCTGCATTGTGTAGTTTTGTCCTTGAGGTAAAAATATAATAATTTTGCTGTTTTTTTCTTTTCATCCCTAGGCACATTTTCCTATGATTCAGGTTATCCAACCCTATCCCGTTAGGGTCTTCTGATTAACCTGTGCATAATAAATTCCTTGTTTCTAAAATGCAATACATTTTGTTTGGGTTTGATTGGTTTGGTTTGTTTTTCTTTTTTTTNTTTTTGCATTTTTTACAGATCTTTGCATTTTTAGCACTGATGTGTCTCATCCTAGCCATTGGCAATGGTATCTGGGAGCATGATAAGGGCTACTACTTCCAGGTCTATCTGCCCTGGGCAGAGGGTGTCAACTCTGCCTCCTACTCCGGCTTCCTCATGTTCTGGTCATACGTGATCATTCTAAACACAGTGGTACCTATTTCACTCTACGTCAGGTATGTGCTGGAAGCTCCTTTCACTTTTGATCTTAGGAGAGATTTAGCTTTTGCCTTAACACCATTATCCTTACAACCTAACACTGCCCCATCATGGATGTTCCTACACAACCACAGTGACGCTTTTCTTGTTTCTGCTGCCTTCAGGAGGCTTTATCAGGGTTGGAGTGGGGACAGCAGTGAGCCCTGGAAGAGGAGAGGATGATTTTGCAGTTAAAGGGGAGGTGTAGGTGTGTAGGATGCTATAGGAGCAGGGCTGGAAGCCTGCCACCATTAGCATCTTGCTAACAGTGAATGGCCTGTTCTTCAAGGTGGCTTCAGGACTGTGTGAGGATTGCCAGGTAAGTAGGTGCAATTAGGTTGAAATACTTGGTGCTATATGAGCAGTTGAGAGTGTTACCTCTTCCCAGACAATGCAGAGCTATGTTGGTTGCTGGTGATAGACAAATAGGAGTGACAGGTAGGCAATCTGTCTGTGCTCTCAAAACTTGGGGCTGGGGTAAAGACTGCATATACCTGTTTAATTTGTCATTTACCTTCAGTCAGCTTTGCTACTGAGACTCTCTTTTGTATTGGTAAACATGAGGCAGGAATTCCATTCCAGTCCAGTATTTCACCCAGCAAAGTGTCATCTGTGAGCTGATGCTGCTCTTTTGGTTGTACTGAGTGGCACAATGGTTCTCTTGTTGTGGAGCTCTCTGTTGTTTGAGACACAGCTGTGCTCATCCCCTGGCACTGGGCTCAGCCCAGCCCACAGCTCTGCTGGAAACCATCTCCTGAAATGACACTAACTGAAACACATTACTCCTGCCACACTTCTCAGTCCAAAAATGTCTGAAACTTTTCAAGTAGTTTTATAAAGTACTGTTTTATAAACAAAGGAAACATGTTCCCTGTAAACTTAGCAGATCATTTCAGTGCAACTTGCTTCAGCATCTCTTACCACAGGCCACTTATGGACAGATGAGTTCAACTTGTCATTACTTTCAAAGTTGTCTTCTAATTGCAATTGATAATGATGGTGCTGTAGATAAAAAGCTTATCCCTTAAGCTCATGAATATTCCATCACCTTCTCTTTCTGTTTCATCAGTGTGGAGATTATACGCTTGGGAAACAGTTTCTACATCGACTGGGACCGTAAAATGTATTACCCACTGAATGACACGCCAGCTCAGGCTCGAACCACTACACTCAATGAAGAGCTGGGGCAGATCAAGTACATCTTCTCGGACAAAACAGGGACTCTCACCCAGAACATTATGTGTTTCAACAAGTGCTCCATCAATGGCAAATCCTATGGTACGTTCGTCTTACTTTCTGGGTTTTCTTCACTGTGTGCTTCTCCATACACAGAAACTAAATCTGATATCCAGAAGAGAATGCAAAGTAAGTGCCCATCAGGGATGTCTGGACAGCCTGATTGGATCACTTGCCATGTATTAATTGTTTCCTTTTTTCCTCACTCTTTTATCTCCCTTTTCTGCCCCAGTATTATCCCAGCTAAAGAACTGACACTACTAGTTTCTCCTCATTTGTCCCAGATTTACAACATCTGTCCTCAAATTTGGTGGGGGTGGTTTTTTTATATCACTAGTTAGGTAATCACAGCTTTTTATGGTATTATTGACATAGTTAGCCAGATGTTGCTAATCTTGCAAAACATAACATGTAACTCACATAACTCACTCCTTCCTAATCACTTATGAAATCAGCCGTCCCTCATGAGGGTCATCTGCAAATTTTGTCAGCTTCTCTCACTGTTGTCTCTCAGCAATTTCTCATTCATGAGCAGTGATTTTCCACATCCTTTTCAGGTAGTTCGACTAGTCAATGACCTGGTCTTTGTCTTTACACCTGACATTCTTCACCTTCCAGAAGCGAGAAAAGTTTGTAGGGAGTTGGACAAATGGGAAACATGAGTTGTTACCACTGTTAGATCCTAGAAGTCATTGATTTAAAAGGCTTGTTCATGCTATGGCCCCAGGCAGTTTTCTTCATACTGCTGAAGAGGTGCTAGCACTTTGCAAACTGCCTAATTGATTAACATCATTAGATGCCCCAGAGAAATTAGTCACTGCTTATTTGTATATGGATGCTTGCCTTGCCTATGTCAGACCTGTTGATGCACTAACGTGCCAGAAAGTTTGCATTTTTTCTCAGTGGTATCAGCTGACCTAATAAAAGAAATTATTTCTTCCTATGAATCTGTACATATTTTAACACCACCTTATCTCAAGCAGTTACTATGATATCTAATATTAGTACTGCTAAACAATTTGAAATCTCTCCTGTCAAGTGTCCTTAACTGACTTTCCCGAAGCAGATGTCACCACCAACACAGGTACAGGGTAAGGGCTCAAGAAATGAATGGTAAATACATACAAAGAAGGCAATCAATCTATTGCCTGTAGTTTTCTAAATGTTTAGCTTCATCCTATAATAGTACTTCTCTGCTGCTCATGGGCATCCAGGAGAGCAATGCCTAGAAGAATGATTTAATTTTGCTCTCCTCTGGAGGCTTAAGGGAAGGAGATGTACAAAAGCGTCTCGGCTATGGTTCCCAGGGAATCAGCTGATGCATAGGTTCTCAGGAGAAGTGTTTACTGTGTTTCTTTTACACTCCTGGGCCCTTTGTGAAGGCCAGCAGTACAATTGACTTTGGTCACAGTTGAGTTTGCTGGTGCAAACATGAGTCAATCATTCCTGTAATTAATTGCATTTCAATCTTATTGCAATGAAGTATTGGGACTGGCTGGCCTCTACATAGTCCAGACCTTCCCAGTGAAACTTTTCTCCACGAAGAAGTTCTAATAGTGTTTCTTGTAGATGATATGTCTTCAACTCCTATGACTAGATCATCCATTCAGGGAGAATCAATAGGGCAGCCTTGCTACCTATATGTGGGAAAAATGGGCTTTGAAAACTCATTTTCTGTGGGTGTCCAGGGTCTGCTGCAAACAGTAGGATACAGGAGCTGGATTATGAAAGAGAAGGCACAAGAGAAGTCATCCCCTGGCAGCACTTTCATTTCCTACCTAGCACTAAAAAACCTATCATCTCTGTGTTCATCTCAAGACAAGTCTTCTTTACTCAAAAGCCAGTCACTCTTTTGGTAACTGATTTGTGTTTCAAGCATCTGTCAGTCTCCAGATTTTGTCATGGACCAGCACAGAAACTGATTGTTGTCTGTGCCCATGTCAACGTACTGAAACTTTTAAAATAGATTCTAGCCTAGAAACACTACCCGATTTTGTTGCTCAGAGACTGCACTTACACACTGTTTGTGGCCATAATTTCCTCTTTCTTGCTTGCAGGTGATGTGTATGATATGTCTGGGCAAAGGATAGAAGTAAATGAGGTAAGTGCTCAAGTATTATCAGGATTTATGCTTTCAGTGGACCTGGATAAGTACTAGTGCACACAATTCTGCATAGCTTATGTTCTTGACTGTGCAAGAGCTGATGCTCTTGATGCTCACAAACAGAGATGTATGTTCCTCTGGATGGCAAAGAATTCCCAGAGTTAAGTTTCTTTCCAGTAAGCCTGCCAGTTGGGAACAGCCCACTGTCCCCTCTGCTTCATCTGACATCCTGGTGCATGCATAGCTTCTCTTGAACACTTAACCATTGATGTTTGTTGGAGACTTGGACATTGGTGAATTTTATTAACCTTGGCAGCTAATTTAAGCTTTAGCAAGGAATTAGTGAGTGCTCTTCATACCAATTGTGAGGCCAGTGTCAAATTTCTCTAACGTCTGGACTTCAGAAAGTGTGAAAATGTGTCATTTCTACGTTTTTCTTTAGCCTCTGCTTGCTGGCACAAATGCACCTGTCTTCATTTCTAAAATGTCTGAAAGCTGCATGCAGTAATCCAAATAACAAACAGCAAGATGATGATTAAAATCCCATTCCTCATTCCAATGATTCATTTCCAGTCCATTTAGAACTTAAACTGCCCACTGAAACAGGCTGTTTGTGCTGAGTACTGTGCCTCCAGCCTGCCCTCTCTCTGTCAGCCTTGCTTGGTGACACACACTGGACTCTTGCCAACTGTCCACCCCACCCTGCTGCTCATGACACTCTCTGGAGCAGAGTCCTGCTGCCTACACATCCATGATGTTGCTGTGCCTGGACCTTGCTGCACAGACGAGTGTGGGAGGGGTCGGTCTGTGCTCTTGGACTGAGTGCTAAATGTCAGCGTGCAGAGGTCAAAAGGATGATTCCCATCCTGGAAACTCTGAGCTCATCAGGGATGGGGCGGGATTCAGAATTGTCTGAGGCAGGCTTGGCAGTCCCTTACTCCATGACACATCATGCAGTGAGCTTCTGGACATTTCTCAAATGTGTCCCGCTCTGCCTGGGGCTCCTTGTTTTTTGACAAAATGGACAGTGCCTGCGGAGTTTAACCTTTATGTCACCTGAATGTCCTATTTTTTCCATATCAGGATTTTTTTTTTGTCTTTGGGAGAACATGGTGGATAAGATAGACTTTTGAGTTGTTTTAAACTGGGCTCCTGCATTCTACTGTCACAGGCAGCCTTTGACATCATGAGCATGATGCTTCCAAGCAAGGCATGTGTTGAAGGCAGGTACCTCTTTGCTGTAGGCATCCATTGGCAGGGATCCTGTTGGAACTTTAGCTGCCACTCAGAGAGGCAGTTTAGCTAAGTGGTTCTTGGCCTGTTCTGTCCTATGATTGTATACCTTTCATGACCTCCCACTTCCTTAAGTCCACCAATCTCTGTCACGAGCAGCCAGCCCTACAGGATAGGGTCCTTTGTAAATGCAAGGAGGGGTTGTGTTGGGCAAGCATTGGTGTACAGCCATGTGAGAGCTCAACAAATAACACCAAGCCATGTTTTTTTTCAGAACACGGAGAAGGTCGATTTCTCATACAACCCGTTAGCTGACCCAAAGTTTGCCTTCTATGACCACAGCCTGGTTGAGGCCGTGAAGCTGAATGATGTCCCAACGCACAGGTTCTTCCGGCTGCTCTCACTTTGCCACACAGTGATGCCAGAGGAGAAGAAGGAAGGTGAGGATTGTTGAAGGCACTGGAATGAGTGGTTATGTTCACTCACACCACAGCATGTCTTCTCTCCACAGAAGCTGTTATTGGTCCTTTTGGCTCCCTGGTGATTTTCTGTAGTGTATGGCTACACATAAATCAGTGTCTTTGGAGATGTCACATGGAAAGAGAAAGGACCAGGGCCTTCACTCCCTGTGTGTTCCTGTGGTGGAGCTGACACTACTGCAAACACCACATCTCTGGAGTGCGGAAATTGCAGGTGCCACAGCTCCCCTGAGGTGGCAGAGGCTTGCCCTGCTCTCTCTCTCTCTACTCTGCTCCTAGTCCCAAAAAGCAAAGAGCATAGAGCACCTATCCATTGGAGACTCATTAGCTCCTCTCACCCAGTGTTCCCACAGCTACTAGGTCAGCCTCCTCAGGCTGGATGAAGGCCTGCTTTAAAGGCTAGAATTAATTGCCAGGTATAAAGTGAAAATATCGATCACAAAAATACATGCACCTCTAACTAAAAGTGGCTAAACTCAAGGAATTTGTTCTCTCCGTGAGATGCTAGACTCCAAAGAGAGTGATTAAAATCTCCAAAAGAATCCAGGAGGCCTCTTGCACTGTCCTGGAGGATGGGTTGGTGGGACTTGATGGAGATGTGTGGACATGAGGTGCTGCAACTCTGTGGATAGACAGAAAAGCAACAGAATAACTGCTATATTATGTCTGAGATTTTGTAATTTTTTTAGCTCAGAAATAAGTCAGAAGCCACATTATATTTTTTTTCTTGCATGTCAGGTAACTTGGTGTACCAAGCACAATCTCCTGATGAGGGAGCCCTAGTCACTGCTGCCAGAAACTTTGGATTTGTGTTCCGGGCCCGCACACCAGAGACCATCACTGTTGTGGAAATGGGAGAAACAAAAATCTACAAACTTCTGGCGATTCTTGATTTCAACAATGTTCGCAAGCGAATGTCTGTGATTGGTATGCTCCCTTTGCTGCTTTCTTTCCTTTCTGACTTTTTAGGTTCTGGAGCTGTCCCTCTCATTCTGCTATGATGCATTTTTCTAGGAGACCTCCTTTGCAGTGTGCTCTGAATAACATTTATTTCTGAGTACTTGAGATGGGCTGCCTTGACTTTATAATTACACAGCTACAGTGCCAAAAAAATACTTAAAGAGGCAGGTGGGAGAAATCTCAACATCTGGACCACAGTGATGCAAGCCAGCCTCCTAAAGGCATTAAGCTTTCCTATATCTTGCTCCCCTCATTACAATGCAAGAAAGGCCCTTCTTCCAATCGGCTTTTAAATTATCAGTGAAATTTGAGGAAGTAGGAAAGGAGAAAGTGAGAATGAATTGAGAAGCCCAGTTTCCCAAACAGAAATTTGAGAAAATATTCAAGAAATTTTTGGGGCTTTTATTAGCACTTCAAGATACTTTAATATTTCAGGAATATAGTAATTATAGTTACAGTTTACTGGTAGGAAAATAGGAGAAGTAGGACCACTTCCCTAAAAACAAGTTGTTCTTAACTTTTGAGTGAAGTTCTGCCTGTAGGGATAACATAGTGTCTGCTCAGACCAATGCATTCTCTTCTTTTCTAAGCAGAGCTTAAAAAAGAGCAGATTCCTGATAGTTTGCCAAAACTTGAGAAAATTCAGGCACCTGTAGAAATTGTTCTTGGTTTTGATGGAAGGGCTTTGTATCCCAAAAGACTTAGTCTGGGATTTGTAGCATTTCTTTTCCTCTTCCTCACAGTGCGGAGTCCAGAAGGTGACTTGACTTTGTACTGTAAGGGGGCTGACACCATTCTTTACGAACTGCTTCATCCATCCTGCAACTTTCTCAAAGGGGAGACCACAGAACACCTGAATGTAAGAGCTTCCTTCTCAACAACATCTCTGCATTTAACGTTTTCCTTTTCTCCAGCATGCCTTGTCTTTGGGAAAAAAAACCCCAGATTTTAGAAACAGCACTTATGCACCAATTTTAAGTCATGGACTAGAGAAACGAACTAATTTCTATGGCCTTAGGTCTCAAATTAATTGCATAAGCATGAGCAGTGCATGCTTCTCCATGGACAGTCAGCAGATTGAGGGCAGTGATTCTGTCCTTGTGCTCTGGTCTTGTGAGACCTCACCTGGAAGACTGTTCAGCTTTGGAATCCTCAACATAGGAAGGACATGGGCATGTGGGAGTAAGTCTATGACTATGAAGATGATCAGAGGACTGAAGCACCTCTCTTGTAATTGGGAGATTTGGGTTGTTCAGCCTGGAGAAGAGAAGGCTCTAGGGAGACCTTATAACACCTTCCAGTACATGAAGGGGCTACAAGACTGCTGGAGAGGGAGTTTTTACAAGGGCATGTAGTGGTAAAACAAGGGTTAATGACTTTAAATTGAAAGACAGTAGATTTAGATTAAACATTAGGAAGAATTCCTTTACTATGAGGGTGATGAGACACTGGAACAGGTTGTCCAGAGAAGATACAGATGTGCCATCCCTGGAAGTGTTCAAGGCCAAGTTGGATGGGGCTTCGAGCAACCTGGTCTAGTGGAAAGTGTCCCTGCCCGAGGCAAGGGGGTTGGAATGAGATGATCTCTAAGGTCCCTGCTAACCCAAGACATTCTGTCATGCTATGATTCTGTAATATGGTCAAAGATGGCAAATCCAATGCAGGATGCTTAGAAGACCTGTGATCTGTTTCTGATGCACCTTGACTTCACGCCTGGGGAAACACCTCTCAGAGATGCATTTCACAGGTGCATCTTTACTGTTCCACCAAACACTGAGCTTCATATTATCCATGAGAAAGTACAGTTACAAGGTCTTGCTGAGATGCCATGACTAGCTGTGCTCATGTTGTGCATTTCAGCCAGAATTCATACTCTAAAAATGTTGAACCCACATCCAAAATTTGAGGCTGTGTTCAGTGCTTATTTAGGTCTCACTGTTTTGGGAGAAGTACCAGCCTGGGAAATAAATGCCTGGTTAGTATAAAGCTTTAGACCCAGAAAGTATAAAAGCCTTTTTGATTTTTTTTTTATAAGGACCACAGATGACAATGATAAAGTGGTCTGTTATTTAAAAATGCCCCAATGTTTGTGGCTTAAGGTGTCATTTTTTCACCTTTCTTCTGCAAACTTTACCAAGACACTTTTACCAGACTGCTTTCTGAGGGTCCTTTGTAAGCCCAGGTGACCAGACTGTTCTTGGACCTTTCTGCCTCACCACTGTCTTGCAGGAGTTTGCTGGAGAAGGCCTGAGGACACTTGTGGTGGCCTATAAAAGCTTGGAGGAAGACTACTTTCAGGATTGGATCAGGCGTCACCATGAAGCAAGCACTGCCTTGGAAGGACGAGAAGAAAAACTGTCAGAGTTATATGAAGAGATTGAAAAAGACCTAATGGTTGGTAATTCAGGGAATCTGGGCCATGCTCTGGGGGAGGCAGCGAGGGTGGTGGTTTGTCAATAAACAGCTCAGTATGACTTTGGTAAACACTGCTCTGCAAACAGCTTAGTGGGCTGTGTGACAGGAGCAGGTCAGAACATGGCAGCCCTGGGTGTTCACTGGCACCTCCATCAGGAGCCCATAACTGGGGTGTCAGCCACCACTTCAGGGGAATGGTTTTATTTTAACTCACGTGGGTGTCAGAGTAGCTTTCTCGTGATGAAGTGACATACCAGAGCCTGCAGGAGATGACGTGGACACAAATATTTCATAGCTATCCTTTGTATGTGCAAATGGCTGATCTATTTATTTTCCAGCCTTTGAAATGTCAGGCAGTGAATAATTCCCAGTGCCCCTGAGAGTGTCTCTTTTGTTCTTCCACCTCTGGGCAGGATGGGTAGATGATATCCATGAACATGTTTGTGTCAATTTGAAATCAAGCTAAACTGTGATCTTAGAGTCATTCTTCTCTCCCTCAGTGTTGTTAAAGTTCTTAAATGCCCTGGAGGATTTCCCTGTGTTTTAGAGCCATGAATAATGAATGAAAAGCATATATGTGATCTGAGGAGAAGCATCCAGCTTTTGCACTCGTGGCAGTGCTTTCTTGAAAGCCCGGAAATCCTGGCAGACGCCTTTGCTCCTTCCATTAGCTGTATGCTCAGAATGCCAGCAGGGCTCCGGGAAGAAGCAAGCATGAGCTGGGGAAATGCTGGCCTTTGGAAGTTGCACAGTCTCTCTAGCTGGATCAGGGACTACTGTAAAACAGGGATTGTGCAGTTTTGAGGACCCTGTAGAGAAGTTCCATCAGAGCTGTTACCTAGATTGATAACGCTCATAGCTGATGTATGATGGACATCCCAGGATGCCAGAAGGGATCCCAGGCTTAAAGCCAACCTCTAAATTTAGTCTCCAAGCAGCAGGAGGTAGGTGGTAGCAGTGAAACCTGAGGTAGTCGTGAGACCTTCATGTCCCTTTTACGACAGGTTAAAGCCACCAACTATCTCCAAATAGCAGAAAAAGCAGTAACAAAACAAAAAAAAAAACCAAAAAAACCGAAAACAAAAAAAAAGGGTTTGTGTCCTGAGCAGTCTGTGGTGTAGCTGTGTGGCATTGTGGACCAGGGGTTGGCACAGGTCTGTTAAGGGCTGGAGAAGATGTTTAGCAGCTGTGTGACATCTGCAGTACAGCATAGCTGAGATCAAGTTCCACACCAGAGGAGGTATGGGAACATGGATCCACAGTGTCTTTATCCCTCTGTTAAAGCTCTATCTGCTTTGAAAGGAACACATGGAACAACACAAACCTGTAGCTCTGCAAACATTCTTGCAAGTATTTTCATGCATATTCATAAGCTATCACAGCCTGGGGGATTAGAGCCCAGAACATCTGCAGGATCAGGGCTGTACTCTGTACAGTAAATTTGCTGAGGAAGAATGACAATCAGCACAACCTTATTCCTGGGGATTTCATGTGTGTTTGCTTGAATAATTAGGTTTAATGCTTTCTCCTTTGGTAGTAGTGGGAGGACTTAACCAGCCCCCTGCCATTTCTATCAAGCTGCTAGGTGCCACAGCTATAGAGGACAAGCTACAAGACGGGGTCCCACAGACAATTGAGACTCTTGCCAAAGCCAACATCAAGATATGGGTTCTCACTGGAGATAAGCAAGGTAAAGGCACAACAGCTTTGGATGCTTCTCTTCTCCACTGGTAGGGTGGTTCTGCTAAGACCTGTGTTCTTATCCTTTGAAAACTGCACAGAAGACAAACTTAAAGGGCTTTGCTTCATTGCCAGCTATGCAAAATTTTAGTTAACTGGAATTAGACCAGACGACTGTAGCTCATGCCTGTTCTTAATTTCTGTCATGAGAGTGGAAGCAGGGTGAAGGCAGCATCATTTGCCTTTGGAGAGGTGACAGTAAGCATCCCACAGTCCCTGACATAAGCTGTGAAAAGGCATCACCTTCATGCAGTTGATCATTCAGGTGAAGAAGCTGGAAAAAAACCCAACTTGTCCTGCTTTACAGAAACTTTAATATTAAAGTGGATGTTGGGTGCATTTCAGTTAGGTTCTGGGTCTCATCATCCCAAATAGAAACAGAGGAAACATTGGCTTTTGGAAGTGGAAAGAACAGCAAATAGACTCCAGTGAATTCGTTGGAGACACAGTATTTTCACTGAAACAATGGTGTTTCAGGGAGGTCAAAAGTGTTTGCAAATAATTTCATCCAAGACATGAGCAGAGAATTTTTGAGAAAAATCAAACATTTCATTTTGTCATGTTCTGAATACAATAGTTTTGCTATAAAATACCAAAATATCTTTTTCAGAATGTTATGGACAAAATATCATACTCTTTTCCAGAGCTGTGGTTTGGGGCTTTTCTGGAAGTAGAGAGAGGGAAAGTTAAAAATCCTGAAAAAAACTTTGTCAACATGAAATGTTTTTTTGTTACTCCAAGTATGTTGGTCAAAAGCTTTAAGTTTTTTCATTTTGGTAGACTTATTTTTTCCTGTGGTCTTGTGAAGTCAAATTTGCTGCTACACCCATCAAAGTGACTCTTCTGGCTCTCTTACTGTTGACTCTGAAAGGCTGCAATCTCTTTTAAGTCAGAAAGAGCTTTTGTCATGTGAACAAAAAGGCCACAGAAGTGAGTGAATTTGGGGCTGCTGAGATGGATTGTCTTCCTGGTTTATCTTTCCCAGAGACAGCAATGAATATTGGTTATTCCTGCAACTTGCTGAATGATGACATGGAAGATGTTTTTGTTATTGAAGGCAGCACATCTGATGACGTACTGAACGAGCTGAGGTAAATGGCTGAAAAAGAGTTTCACTGTTGTGCACAGGTGCTATTTGTGTTTTGTATCATTCCACCTTCTTTCTCCCTGTCAGCTTTCTTTGCACTTCATTCAGGGACTATAGATAAGGGAGAGCTGTCTCTCTGGATGATACAGAAGCTAAACTCAATGTAGAAATCTCCTCTGAGAGTAAATGCTGAAGCTTCTTGATCCAAGAGCTCAAATTAAATAAAGGCATAAGAAAGCAGAGTCGGATAGGGACTATCAGCTGAAATTGACCAGCAAGTGATCCTGAGCCACAAAGGCTTTGGTTCCAGGTTTGAGCTATGTTGTTGCTGTACTGCTCTTGCCATTCATTCACATGGCTGTCCTTTATCTGGATACTTTTTTGGCAGTATCTGAGAACTTACTTTCCTTCCTTAACTCCTCTGTAGACACAGGTTCCTAGGTAAAAGTGGAAAATGGAAAAGGTTTGCCATCCTTTTCTCTTGGAGTAGATGGCTGCCAGACAACATGCCCATAAAACTGGATGTTCTTTTAGGATACCATCCTTCATGATATTCAGATAGTTTGTTTGACTTAAAATCAGCAGAAGTTTAGCAACACTTGTTAGAGTTCCAGAAATTTGGATGACTTGTGCAGACAGCAGCAGCTGTCAGCATGTTATTGTAGAGATACAGTAAAAATTGGACTGAACTATCAAAGAGAAACATTGATTTTTTGTTTTCATAAAGTTTCTTTTACAAAACATATCTATATTTGCAAGATTTTCAGATTATGATATTTTTCTTTTTTTAGGAATGCAAGAAAAAAGATGAAGCCAGACTCGTTTCTGGACAGTGATGAAATCAACATTCAGTTTGAAAAATCTTCAAAAAACCAAATAATTATACCTGATGAGCAAGCAAATGGGGTGTACGGTCTTGTTATCACTGGCCACAGCCTGGTAAGGAAGGTTTAGAGCCTTGCTAGCGATGAGCTCCCTGAAGAACTTATTGCAAGACATACTGGAAGTCTGAAAAATGCTTTAAAAATTCAGCTCTAGAGGACAAGGGGTTTTTTTCCCCCTACTTGAAGTTTAGGTTCTGTGATTATCTGAGACATCAAAGGTGACAGACAATGTTTCAAAGATGTTTCAGGACCAGAGACCAGTTGGCCTTGATCTTTGGTGAACAAGAGGGATAGAGTAGCTGGATCATGTTTAATTTCTGGAAACGTACTAGAAAAATAACCAGGTTTGTGTTTGCAGCAAGAAGATAACCTGAGACATGGGTTTCAATGACAAGGACATATTGTACTAAATACAGCTGAAAACAGATATGCTTAATTTATAGGATATAGATCTTATGACTTAACTAATATATTGATACTGTCTCCCACGATGTTCTTCCAATAAGCAATACACTCTAGATGAAATTGCTAAGTGACAGATAAAAGACTGCTTGGGAAGAGTGGCTCTGAAGGGCTCACTGTTGATATTAAACAACAGTTAGCTGTCATCTGCAGAGGGTTATCCCACACCTATTTGATGCTCACTGTTTGCATTAACTGCTTAGAAAGAAAACAGGTAACACTAGGCTGGGAGAGAGCACAAAGAAATCTGAGTCAGGCATGATCTGGAAACCTAAGGGGAAACAGTCTGTTGGGATTTCTGAGCCTGGAGAATATTGATCAGTCTTGGTAATACTCTTCAAATTATAACAGGTAAACAAAGTAATGGAATTGACCTGAGATAAGAGAATTCTGGGTGAAATGTCTTCTTGATGAGAACAGTGAAACTCTGCAATAAATTACCTATATTAGGAAATTTTTTAGAACCAGTTAGAGGAATTTAGATCAATTCAAACCTGTCTGTGAGGAAGGTTTAATTTATGTCAGGTTTCTTTATCCATTGTATTTTACTTTCCCAGATCTCAGTGAAAGCAAATAGAGATTTTTAGAAAGTTCCAGGAGGTGCTTCCTTCTAGAAACAAGGTGCTTCTCTTCCCTGTGATTGGTAGCTTTCTAAATGACAGCCCAGAAATTTTCACTCCCAGCTCTACACCAACCCAGCAAATCACTATTAAGAAAATCTCATTTTTCTCTACTTTTGGCTCCTGTGGCATGTATACCAAACTCAAACACTCTCAGACAGTGCCTAGGTTGTTAAGTACCCTTTCTCCTTCTTTTACACTAACTTCATGCAGGGCCATAATCCCCTTTAGACTTCCACTGCAAAGTGGACAAGAGATCTGTCAGGTTTGGTCCACGTACATTGTATGGACACAGGCTGGAAGCCCTTTGCCTGTTCCTACTCCATCCCTAGAGCCTGCAGCACAGACCCTGAGTGCTATGCTACCAGAACTCCACTGGCAGTGATGGCAAAGCTTTCTTTATCTTCCTGGAAAAACACACACTCACCGACACCCTGGCAAGGGGATATATCCCACATAAAGAAACTCGTATCTGGGCTCTGTGGGAGCAGCCAGTCCACACAGAGTAGACACAATGAGTTTCACCAAGATTATGGCTTTCTCCTCAGTGAGGACCACTGTGCAGACAAACCCAGGTGTCATTTATTTATTTATTTCTATGAGCTTGAGCAACAGTAGTAGTGCTGATACTGTCCCACATGCAGCACCTTCTCAGTGCTCTATCCCTTGTCTGCAGAGGGGTGGGAAGGCAGTGCTCAGCTATGCACACATCTGGTGTTGCCTGAACAAAGCAGTAAACAGAAACTTCTCAGCATCTTTAACGGCATCGCCATGCCAGTTGATTTGTATGCAGTTGCACCATTAAAATAGAATCTGATAACATTTTGCTGGTGCTGTGCAGCAAGGATGTTGAGGCAAAAGCCACTTCTGAGTGCACTGACCAGCAGTACTCAGACTGAACCATGGAAAGACCTTGTTGAGCAAACCTGCTGCCATGACAGAGGAAAAAAGGGACACTGGTGATTCACAGCTCTCTGTTTCAAAAAGAAAGGATATGTGGTGTAAGGACTGTCTGCCTTACACAGACTGGGCAGTGGGCCTGCTCTAATAGCTCTGAGCAGGAGTGAGCCTTGTAGATTCCTTTCCTACATGTCTGCTAAAAAGAGACAACAAAGAACAGAGCCAAAAAGCATGATCTGAAAGAAGTATGAAAAGCTTACACTGCTCCCTCCTCCTCATGCAGAGCTGGAGGGGTGACTAGACATGCAATTATCTCAGTGCTTCTCAAACAGAAATAACACAGCTGACTGATTTAAAAGGTCAGCACTCAGAGTAAAGCAGCCTTCTCCCTAGTTTTGTGCTTTGTTTTGTCATGCTCACCTGAGCTTAACTTTTATCATGTTTGGGGTTTTTTTTAAATTAAGCACTTAACAAATTGAAATCTTTCCTATTTATCTCCCAGAGATTAAATAGTAACTCAATAAAGATAAGCAGAGACTCTCTGACATGGAGATACGCAAAGTTGTCTCAGGCCCTGCAACAGTTTCCTGCTCTTGGTGTTTGACATTTCTGCCCTCTGTCAGGTTACATCAGCCAGAGCAGCTGTTGCTCATACTCAGCTGTGGTGCATACTCAGCTGTGGTGTATACCCAGATGTGGTGCATATCCAGATGTGGTGCACATCCAGATGTGGTGCACTCAAAGTGCAAGCTTGTAGGTGTAGGATGCATGGCATGATGTGTAGTGTGGATGCTCCCTGTGACTGGGTGGAGGGATTCACCCACATGAGTGTCAGAGCCTGGCTCAGCTGTCATGGCCGCCTCGCTGCATCCTCTTTGTCATGCCAAGAATTGCTGCAAGCCTGCCCTGAACGCTCTCTTCTCTCCTTTCCAGGCTTACGCACTGGAAGGGAACCTGGAACTGGAGCTGGTGAGAACTGCCTGCATGTGCAAAGTGGTGATCTGCTGCCGGGTAACTCCCCTGCAGAAGGCCCAGGTGGTGGAGCTGGTGAAGAAGTACAAGAAGGCTGTGACCCTGGCGATTGGAGACGGTGCAAACGATGTCAGCATGATCAAAAGTGAGTGATGGCCGACACCCAGCATGCTGTAGCAGACTGACTCAAAGAGATATTTGCTCTCTGAGGTGGGCTAGCAGCAGGAGTACATATCCGAGTGCCTCCTGTACTACCCTCTTTGTAGAAACCTGTGTCTGTGTCCCAAATTTTGGCAGACCTCTACAGAGCACTCTCACTACAGGTTAGTTGTGTCTTCTGCCTTCTGGGTTACACTGGGCTCCTTCAGGAGCTAAGGTTGCATTAAGTGCCTATTTTTTAATTTCTACCTTAGAATGGACAAAATGGTTGATCTTGATGATTTACAGGTCTTTTCCAACTTAAATGACACTATGATTCCATGAAAAGCCCACATGGGCTGTGATGTGTCAATCCATGTGTCTGCATGGCCACCATCACAAGGGCAATGTATATAACAAACAGTTTATATCATAGAGAGCCTGACTCAAAATAGACATAAAATCTTTGTGCCTGTAAATATTCTTTGTAATATTATGTGGGATATTTTTATCAGCATTTCCTTGTATTGGGGCTGTTTGTTAATTTCCTCCCTTGAGTTACAGATGATGGGCTTCCAAGCCTCTCCATCCTTGAGCATCATTTGATGCTGCATTACCTCAGTGAATTTATGAAAAAAAAAATACTAACTAGGTATAACTAAATTAAGATTATTCAGAAAGACCTACTGCTAATCTTCCTTGTGTTAATTTGCAAGAATTGATTAACTGGAGCCTTTTAATTAAGAAAGAAAAGGCTAAGTAGAGAGCTTCAAGAGACAGAACTCAGGCAGTCAGCAAAGAAAGGAGAAGAAAGTTAAATTGTACATAATAATTAGAAACTAACCCACTCCCCCCACAAGTGGGTTGAGACTTTGGGATTTCATCAATTCAGTTCAGTGGAAACCTCTGAATCTAATCAACCTTCAGCCATTAAGATTGTATTCATTAGTTAAAGCTGTATAATTAGCTGTCACATTAAACTTATGTCCGTGTTTAATACACACAAGTTACTATTAAAAAAATATGTGACTCTTCCATCTAATTATTTGGTTGAACTAATAAAGCCTAGGAAAAGTAAAAAGGCTACAGTCTGCCTTTTAGCACAGTGTCTGAGAAACTTTAAAATGGTTTGAAGATTTTGTCTGTCTGGGATGATGTTTTATGGCTGCTGGAAGGACACACATGCATGTAAGTAAAAGTCGCATGTCAATATAAATTAAAGTTATTGTTTCATAACAGCAGTCATTATCAACAATAGTATTTGTGCTGTTGGAAAGCCTTCAGAAAAAAAACATAAACTGTCACTGGACCTATAATTTAATTCAAATAATAAAAGCCCATTTATGGGAAATGTATCACAGAGCCAAAATCATAGTGATGCTGAAACAATTAATGCACTTTTTTTTTTTTTAAGTAACATTTCATTGTAACTTTTTATGAAGGCTGTGAGGGAATAACATGGTGTTCAGTGCAGGATAACTAATTTTAAAAATGAGGCAGTGAAAACTCTTGGTGTAACGACATGATCAATGACCCTCTTGTTGCAGCTGCCCACATCGGGGTCGGCATAAGTGGCCAGGAGGGGATGCAGGCGGTCCTGTCCAGCGACTTCTCCTTCGCACAGTTCCGCTACCTGCAGCGCCTGCTCCTTGTCCACGGACGGTGGTCTTACATCCGCATGTGCAAGTTCCTCAAGTATTTCTTCTATAAGAATTTTGCCTTCACCTTGGTGCATTTCTGGTATGGTTTCTTCTCTGGCTTCTCAGCACAGGTAGGTCCAGCTTCGGTTTTGTCAGGGATATGGAGATGGTCAGAGGGTAGCACCTGTCCTGTGAAGACAGGCTGAGGGATGAGGGCTGGTTCAGCTGGTAGATAAGAAAGCTTCAGTGAGATCTTAGAGAACCTTTCAGTACCTAAAAGTGCTACAAGAGAGCTGTAGAGGAACTTCCTAGCAGGGCCTATTGCAATATGACAAAGGGTAACGATTTTAAGCTAAGCTTAGATTGATAAACAAAGAAGTTCTTTGCAATGAAGTTTGTAAAACATTGACAGAAGTTGCCCTGAGAGGTTGTTGATGCTCCCTTCCTGAAATGCTCCAGGCCGGGTTGTATGGGGCTCTGAGCAACCTGACCTAGTTGAAGATGTCTGTGCTGATTGCACAGAAGTTGGTTTAGATGAATTTTACAGCACTCTTCGAACAAAAACCATTCCATAAGCCTATATCTAGCATTTTGAAGCAAAGTATATGGAAACATTTTACAAGGAAATAAACTAAGCCATTCCTCTCACCTCACTGAACAAACTCAGGTCTGTCTCCTTCAGCCACATGGGTATAAAGCAGATATTGCTGCCTCCATCGTGCTGCTGCTGGAGGATGGATGCCTAGAGACAGAATATATATATTATAGAATTGTATAATCATTAGGGTTGGAAAAGATCTCCAAGATCATTGGCTCCAACTATGAATCCCACACTGCCACATTGACCACTAAACTATGTCCCCCAGTGCCACATCCACAAGCTTTTTAAACACTGACCACCCTTTCAATGAGGAATTTTTTCCTAATATCCAATCTAAACCTTCTCTGGCATTTAGGTGCATTTATGAAGCACATACATCACTTGCAGGATTTTCATAAGTATTCAAAGTGATAACATCCATCAGCTGATGACACAGGTTAGAGTTTGGCACAGATCTTGCTTGTAAGATCTATGCTTGTGCTGTTAGCATATTTGGAGCATGCAGTTTAGCCCTGAGATGCCTGTGGGCATCAGGAGCTTGCAAGAGGAACACATCTAGAATGAAAAAAACTGGTGTTGGTTCATGGCAAACCAACCTCCAACTAAACACAGATGTGGGGAATGCAGATATCCAGGGGCTGGGGGTGCAGGGTGGTGCAGAGGGATCCTATTCTGGCTACAGAATAGCACCCAGAAATGGGTGCTAAGCAAATTGGACTGGCATAATGTGATCCTTCCCCTGTTTAGGGATGCTGAGCTTGAGTCATCTCATCTCTTTTGTCCCAGTAACATCTCAAACCAAGGTGTTGCAGCAAGTAATTGCATATATTTTCAAAGAAAAGGAAAACACAGCTTTTTGCTAACTTAATTTGCTTTTTTTTTTTTTTCCCAGACTGTCTATGATGAGTGGTTCATTACACTTTACAATCTGGTATACACCTCTCTCCCAGTGCTAGGAATGAGTCTCTTTGATCAGGTACTGTTTCTGTCATTACTTTGGGGATTTTATTCATTGGGTTTTTGTCTCTAGGTGCTTCAAGCTGGCTCCATGAAGCAAAAGCAGCTGCCCTTTTGGCTGCATACTGTGGTAACTCCTGAAATAATATCCTGACAATGAGAACAAGAAAAGGATGCACCAGAGAGAAGGTGTATTCCCTCCTAGTCATATGATTTGGGTTTAGGTAGTCCTGTGAGGAACAGGCAATTGAGATAAACATGATCACCCTGATTTGGCATGTAGGTTTCAGTGTGTGATGAGATTTTGGGGTTAGGCTGCTGCCTACAGCACCAGCTGCCATTGCAACCCTCCCCTGGAGCAGTCATACCCTATTACCTGTGTTCCTGAAGCCTGGCAAGTGACTTCCTAATGACCAGCCAAAACAATAATTAACTGGGTCTTTGAAACCAGATTTTGGAAATTGAACCTTCCTAGTGAGTTCTTTCTATGGTAATTTCACACAAATTTCAACCTCACCGTTACTGTTTGACAAGACAAAGGAGAAATAAAGCTGTTCCTATACCTATTTTACAAGTTAAATAAATAGGATTTTGCTACTTTCCAGTGGTTCAGTGCTCCACTCTGGACATTTAAGGGATCCAAGTCAAGACAGCCTTGCCTGTATGGGGAGGTATTTTCTAACACTTGGCTTCCAGTCAATTCTCTGGAGAACAAGAATATAGACTTTAGATGAAGTCTATATTCTTTTTTTATCAGCTGTCAATTTTTTTTTTTTTTTTAATCACAAGAAAGGTAAAATACATTATGAAAAATATGCCCAGGTGACCTTGGAACGTACCATGCCAGTAAGCACAACTGAGTGAGTTGTGTGCTATTTGCATTTTCCTCACGGAAATGCATGTCACAGGGACATGGCAGCCCTAACTGGGTCTGGGATTGGGTAGCTGCCAGCAAATCTGACTGTCTCCTCTCTGCTTCCAGGATGTGGATGATCGCTGGAGCATGCTGTTCCCTCAGCTGTATGTGCCTGGCCAGCAAAACCTCTACTTTAACAAGGTGGTGTTTGTCAAGTGCATGTTGCAAGGGATCTACAGTTCCCTCATCCTCTTCTTCATCCCCTATGGGGCCATGTACAATACAATGAGGAGTGATGGGAAGGCCATTGCTGACTACCAGTCCTTTGCTCTGATGGCCCAGACCTGCTTACTGATTGTGGTGTCTGTACAGGTAAGGCATCCCAGGCAATATTTTTAGGAATTTGTTGTTGTTTCATGATGGCAGCATCTGAAGGGCCAGCTGGGGCCTTGATAGCACTGTATTTGTTACTGCATTGTGCATTCTTGCAAAGAAAAGTCTTTTGACACCAGATTAGTCTCCTCAGTTTGACAGAACAGGAGATTTGTATGTTATAAAAATCTGGGTGACAGGAAAGGGAGTCTTTGCCTTGGGAGGATTGCAGTCATAACAGACAAACCAGGGAATGGAGAAGGACATGTTCTAGTTTTGTGGAAAGGGTTTGAAGCACAGGACTGTCTGTCTGCCATCAGGCAGTTATTAATAGGTTCTCCATTATGGAAATGTCTCTGCAGCTTAGCCCAGTACATGATGTATGTGTGATGCAGCCTGAATTTGCTGGAAGAAATAGCTAAGACTTGGTGGTAGAAAGTTCAGATGGTACAATCAGGATGAGAGAGATTTCTTAAAAGAAAACCAATCAATCACACTTTCCTGGGCAATAGTTTCTGCTGTCTGAAGTCTTTGCAGGCTTGTTCCACTGACTTTCAAGGCTACATCACAGCTTAGGAATGGGGAAATAAAGCTTGACTCATTTGAACTTCCTGTGTTCAGCTCTGGGGCCCTCAGCATAAGAAGGATAAGGCCCTGTTGGAGAAAGTCCAGAGAAGGTCCATGAAATTGATCAGAGAGCTGGAGCACCTCTGCTAAGGAGGCTGAGAGCACTAGGGTTGTTTAGCCTGGAGAAGAGGAGGCTCCAGGGAGACCTCACTGCAGCCTTATGATACTTACCAGGGGCTAATAGAAAGCTGGGGAGGGACTTTTGAACACGGTGTGTAGTAATAGAAGAGTTACTGGCTTTGAAGTGAGAGTGGGTTTAGATTAGATACTAGGAAAAAATTCTTCCCTGTGAGAGCGGTGAGGCACAAAAGCAAAGTTGCCCTGAGAAGCTGTGGATGCCCCATCCATGGAAATGTTCAAGGTCAGGATGGATGGGGCTCTGAGCAACCTGCTCTAGTGGAAGGTGTCCCTGTCTATGGCAGTGGGGTTGGAACAGGATATTTATAGTCCCTTAATGTCCTGTCTCCAGGACTGGCCACTAGTGAATGCTTGAGAAGAGGGCAACAACAGGATAAATGTAGTAATCTTGCCTAGAATGGTTTCCCAGAATCTTATGATTTATGACTTGTTATTTCTTGAGAATTGAATGAATAGCATTCTCAGGGGGAGATGTACAAAGCAGAGGACAAGCTGTGTTCAGCACAGATCTGTTAAATAAGGAAGGCACTGACAATAGCTGCATTGCTCTGTTCTTTCAGATTGGCTTGGACACCTCTTACTGGACAGTTGTCAACCAGTTCTTCATCTGGGGCAGCCTCTCTGTTTATTTTGCTATCACCTTCACCATGTACAGTGATGGCATGTACCTGATCTTCACAGCCTCCTTTCCCTTCATTGGTAAGCCTTGGGACAAATCTGGATTGCATTCCGAATGGGCATACTGCAGGCCTTAAAGTTTTCAAGTATTTCTATGTATGTTTCAGGATATATTGGTTGCCTTTTCTGCAAGAAATGCCAGGATATTTCTGAGGGTTGCTGAGATTTATTTTGGACCCCATCCATCCAGGTGTATATATGCCATTTTCCCTTCCGTGTGTAAGAGTGGACATTCCCATGCAGTCATGGGAATGGTCCTTTAAACAAATCTGATGAGCTGGATAGAATGCCTTCTGCTGCTCTTCTATATTTGTGTTCCAGCTATCCAATTTTTACAGCTATCTAGGACCATCTTATTTGTAGATGTGTGATCTTTGTAAATAAGTTAACATTTTGGCATAGGAAGGCATAGAAGTATAACAACCAGTCAGACATGAGAAAAATGCCACGTGATTATGGTGAGCCTTCTGCCAGGTTAAATGGCAAATTCCCCAACAACAAAACATACCAGTGGTGACCAGGTCTTTGTAGTTATTTTACATAACAGATTTCTGAACACATGCAAAAATGAAGGATAAAAAAATTAGTCCACCTTCTGAGACTTTGACCAGGAAGAACATGTAAGTAAGCAAAGTAATTCAGATGTTTTTAATAGTTCTATGCATTCATAGCCAATATAGACACAACATTGTTATGAGTCTCTACTTCTGAAATCCCAACACTTTTTATTTCAAGTCTCAGATTTTTGTACTAATCAATGCCTTCATTTTTTACTGACTTTTTCAGTAAAAATTTGTTTAGTCTATCTTCACTGCAACTGCAAGGGGCTTAGCCAACTTAAATATCTGAGATGCTGGTCAGTTGTTGTAACATATTTTTCAAGGAGATGATCACATCCACTTTGAGATGGCTTTTAGAATCAAAAATGCTGAGTGAGAGAAGACTAGAATGTCTGTTCAGTTTCCCAAGGCAAGTGGACAGTTTGGTTGGATGATCTTGAAGTTCTCTTCTCTCCTTGAGGATTCTATGATGATTCCAACTCACTTGCCAGGGGTATCTCATCTGCTGCTCCTGTTATTACTGCATCAGTCAAAGAAGCCATAATGCTGAGGGCTGCTTAATAAGGTCCCAGTCTGAAACCATTTTTAAGGAAAGTGCTTTTAGTCTGGACTGGGACAACTTGTTTACTTAAATTTCAGTGAAGTTGTATTACAGCAGAATTTGGCCACTGGAAAGAAAACATTCAGCAAATATACTGCCAACACCAGCATCATTAAGGCCTGTAATGAGGGTTTTGCAGACTGTTTGTTCTAATCACACATTCCCTCAGTTTTGTAAAAGCCAGAAGCAAGCACTTTGATTTCAAAGAAGGTGCCAGTGACATGCCACCATGTGGCAGTGGTGCTGCCAATACCCCCATTAGGCTACACTGTCTGTGCAGATCCCCAGAGCAACACATGGTCCTCTCATAAAGGGCTGTCACTCCCATTACCTGTTAGGCAGAGCCAGTAGTCCATATCCTTTAGCAAATGGTGCTGGGAAGCAAGAAAGGAGTATTCCTTCCTTTGCACTAGAGTCCTGGCATAAGGCAGGAGTCCTGGGCTGCTGCTTAAGATCTCCTGAATGTTTATATCAATTCTTTGTTGTGATTTGACTCTTACAGAGAGAAAAGATTCACTCTGACACCCTTGTCCAATTGGGTTGTTGCTGCAATCATGTCTGGATATTGCATTTTTCTTTGCTCATCTCAGACAGTGACACTGGCTTTGCAGTTCTCTCTACAGCCAGTTGATTTCACTGGTGGAGATGATGTCTGCCTTGTATTTTGGTCTGTTTGCCAGGTACTCCTAAATCAGAGAGCAACAGGGAATAACGGTGGGAGGTGCTGCTTTTACTGCTTTAATCATGCATTTGTTTTCCAGGTACGGCTCGGAATACCCTCAGCCAACCAAACGTGTGGCTGGCCATCTTCCTCAGCATCACCCTCTGTGTGCTGCCGGTGATTGGCTTTCGATTCCTGAAGGCTCAGTTAAAGCCAACTCCCACCGACAAAGTAAGGAGATACCTCATTAAACCAGAAATCCTGCTCTGAAATCCTCTAGGATTTCAGAGGACCAGAAATCCTAGGCCTCACCATGGCCTAGGCTCACCGTGGAGCCACATTGCGTGGGCTTGGCATCACCTATACTGTGTGTCCGTGTTGGCGCAAATGCTGCCATCCATCTGTCCCATACTCCCCAGGGAAGGAGGATTGAATTTGGGGTTTGGCACGGTTCAAACCAGCTGCAGCTGGGACCAAGGCTGAGATTATTTAGATGTGGATTAGACTGCTCTGAGGCAGGAAAGCTGCACTATTTTTAGGTGCAGAGTTTAAGCATTGTGGCTCAGTGGCAAAGGAGTGGCATGCTGCGCAGTTTTTAGCCTGGCAGACCGCAGGCTTTGACCGTCCACTGGGTGAAATAGGTTTGCTGGGGATTTTAAAATTTATTTCAGAATTTACTTTTTGTAGCCAATGGCTAGATGCCCCTTCTGGAACCATTTCCAGGAATATGAAGATGAGAGCACCAGGGCAAGGAGAGGCAGGGAGTGATGGAGTGGGCAGGGAGTGCAGTGCTCACTGCAGCCACAGGACCCCACGAAGACATCAGAGCACACAGAGCTCCCCGGGTTCGCTTCCAAACAGAGCATTTGCTGAATGCTACTGCCACCTCGTGCTTCCTTCCTCTCCCTGCGCCGAGCTGCCGCAAATCCGTGTCAGAGCACAGCCCCAGCAGAAAGCACCGCAGTTGACGTCCTCCCTGGTCATCCTCGGACTGTCCGTGGAGCCCCACATGTTCTCTATGACTATAGGAGAACATGTTAGGAGAATTCTCAGCCCTTGCAAAGAGAGTAGACGGGTGCTAGAGAAGACTGCTTTGTAGAGAGGTGTTGGAACAGTTTGAGGCAGTTTGGGGGTGTAAAAATGGGCTGAGTTTACCACAACTGAACAGAAGTCAAACACACCTGTCACCCAGAATCACAGCCTCACTGCTGAGGTTGAGCATCCCTCTCTCCCTAGCACAAAATTACCTTTCTGCCTCCTCTTGGAGGAGGGCAGAAAAGAAATTCACAGGAGGGGAGTGAATTTCCAGCTCTACAGAGTACCCCAGCTGGCAGTAGACAGGCCTGATGTTTAGAGAGGCAAAGCACCTGCCACTGCCATTGTGCCAAGCAAGAAGCACAGGAGTCTGGCAGCTGGGGGTTCTGTTGAGCCACAGGCTCTCAATAAGAGCCTCCTGCGTTAGATAGCCCCATTCTGAAAAGGTTCTTGACAGCAGATTAACTCAGTGGCCACCTGGAAGCAGAAAGCCCACTACCTGCAAATAAAGTGCAATATTTATTTTCTATCTGCCAAGGAATACAGGAATCTCTCTATTATCCCTCTAAGTGTTCAAGGCCAGGTTGCATGGGGTGTTGATCAACCTGATATAGTTGCAGTAGGGTTGCAGTGAGATGATCCTCAATGTTCCTTCCAACCCAAGCCACTTTATGCTTCAATAATTCTATAACAGTCATCATTATAATCATAAAAAGCTCTTATGGATAAGAAACTCCATTTAGTAGTCTGTTTTCTATATTAAATATGCCAATTCTTAAATGCTTTTATATTTATTTTCTGGAATTTTGACTTGTTAAGATGATTTTCACATTTTGGGTGCTTTTACTGGAAGTCCTACAGTCATACCCCAAACATAGTATTGCAGAGCTGTGGGGAATACATGCAAATCATTCCCTCCCATGACCTACAAGTGACGTTCCCTTTAGCACCTTTTAGAATAGAATAGAATATTCCCTTTCCTCATTTTTGTCTTTGGATCTCTGCTTTTGTTTCCCTTTCTCTCCTCCTCTTCCACTGTGCTTGTGAATGATGATGCACTTTCCACTTTTTCCACCTTATTTTCTGATTTCCAGGTCCTGATGAAGATCAAAGAAGCTAAAAAGCGCCCTCCTCCACCCTCACCCAAGCGACGCCTGCGCCGGACCAGTACCCGCCGCTCTGGCTATGCCTTCTCTCACCAGCACGGCTTCGGAGCACTCATCATGTCTGGGAGAAACATGCGGCCAAAATCACCTTTTGCCACAACAGGAACATTTTCACCAAATAGTGACAAATATAAACACAAAGGACTGTAACAAAAACAAACAAACACAGAAGAAAAAAGAAAAATGCACCCATCCCCCATTCCCCTTAAAAATTAACAAAGCAAACCAAAGTAAAGGGCTGTCAGGAGAGGAGTTTATGCTACTTGCAAGGCACTGAGCCAGTGGCTGCCCAGAGCTCTGCCCTCCAGGCTGCCAAATCAAGGACTCGGGGCTTTCCTTTCACCCACGTGCACTCTCTGATTCCAGTTTTTTTTCCAAAGATGTGTGCCGCTGCTGGGGAAGGTGGGGCGGGGTGAGTTGGAGCATGCAGTTGTATGGTATCCCAGAGGGCCTCCCTGGCACAAGAGAGAATGTGATATGGGAGGCATCTCTGCTCTCTGAGATTGTTCATAATGCTATTTTTTTTCTCCCTCTAACTATATACCTCAGAGCAAAGAGAATTCCAGTCTGAGGAAAAGGCTGAATTGGCAATGTGTTTCTCAGTCATGTGCCTTCATTTTTCTTCATGAATCCACTCTGGGCCATATTACTGGGGTGACAGTATTGGCCCCCGGTGTGCCTTAGGTCCAGCCACACAACCCACAAATCCACAATCTTTGTAACGTGTGATTTTGTAGCTTTTTGACTGTAATCCACTTTCTCAAGAGATGGCCAGTACCCAGACACCACCCTCTTCCCACATCTGCCATCAGGAAATGCTGCAAACTTGGAGAAACCCTTAGTTGGCCAAAAGACCAGGAGCTGACTATTGTCAGCCTGCCCTGATTTATCTGGGTTGCAAATCTGCTCTGGTACAGGATTATTGTCCTCAGTACCCTCTCAAGTTTTGTAATTGGGCATCAGCCATTTCATTTATACTTAAAAGAAAAGAGCAGAAGGTGCTCAGGCTTCCTTATGGATCAAACCATGAAATCTGGCCCCTGAGAAGCCCGCGCCATGGTTAGGGCTCACCTGAACTAACAGCACGAGACATCTGCTCATCCTTAAAAGAATGAAGCATGCGCACATCTGCCTTGATGGTGGTGATCACATCAGAATTATTGAAGCCAGAAAAGCTATTTCATGGCCAGCACCTGAAACAGCCTTTACTCCGCTGGTGCTGGGGCTCAGTGTAAGGGACGAAGCATGACCTGGTGGTTCCCTCACCCTCCCCGATGAGCAGAGTGGCCACGATTCAGAGGAACTCAATGAGGCCTCAGGAGTCTCTGCAGTGTTTCATGATGGCTGCAGTGTTTTTCTGTGCTGGCTCAGATTTTACTTCTGAACAGGTTATCTGTCAAACACGGGTGGTAGAGAGCTGAAAATCCTGCCAGTCTGACTGCCAGCAGAGGGTCCTAAAGTGCACCGACGCAGCTGAAGACATGGTGATCTTGAGGGACTGGGATTTGCTCACTGTTTGTTACACCGACTCCATAATCAGCAGGGTTACTGGGTGGAAGGCCAGCGTGGCAGCACGAGAGTCTGTCCTGCCAGCACTGCTGAGCTGTCTAAATGCAGCTTTTTGTTGTTGTTGTTGTTTGTTTTTTTGAGCAGAGGGCTAAGCCCTGGTTGTTGTTAGGGGTTTTTTGTTTGTTTTTGGTTTTTTTGTTGAGATTGGGGTGTTTTTTCAGCTCTGTTATGCAAATTCAGACTCCTTCCTTCATTCGAATTGGATTTTTTTGTGCAGTAACCAGTTGATATTTATGAGACTCTGCCTTGAGTCTCTGAGCTGTCAGTGGAGGAGTGTACCATGGCAAGAGGCCATCCATCTTGTGAAACTGCTGCCTGTGGTCCCAGTTCCAGCAGTTACTGCCTGAGATTAAGCTTTAATAGAAGATTTCATCTCCCTGTGTTTAACTCAGTGCAGGAAAGAAAAAAAACCCCTCAAACTAGTCTGTTGCACCTGCTGCTTGGGGAGGCTTGTTGCAAACTGTGGTATTGAATTTCAGCATGGCCAGTGCAAAACTGGATCTGGGACTGGATCCAGACTTCAGTGTCTGGGAGCTGCTTGCTAGGGAAGGAGTAAATTATCTGGTGATCTCTCCTGGAAGGAGACACCTAAGTAAAGTGAGAGCCTGCAGTCTGGCTGAGGAAACCACTGTGATAGTTAGTGCTTGTCACCTCCCCCTGATTTACCATTCACTTTGCAGACACAATCATGGTTTTCTAATGAGGATTATGTTTTTCACAGTCAGCCTCCCTGGGGTTAGAGGAAAAAGGAGAATTTGTGCAGATAAGCAGACATCCCAATGATACCCAGACTGGTCCGTGGACTGAAAGTCCTATCAAAGCTGTTCTGGCGTCTGATGCAGTATAATATATTGCAGAGCAGCAGAGGCAGACCTTGTGATGACAGAGCAAGGAAAATCTAACACTGTGCCTCTCTTCTCATACAGTTTACGTGAAAAGTACTCACCTTCTGGCTAAAAGGGGATTTGAAAATGTTGGCTACAACATGTAGGGGATAATAAAGCTGTTGGTGAGCTTGCACCAGATACAATTCTTTCAGTGGTTTGACACAATCAGCATGTGAAACACATCAGCTGGCAGTGATGTCTGTCCTACATCACTCCTGATTTTGTAAAATAATTTAAAAAAAAATAAAAAGAGAATATTGGGATGATAGATTCCTTAGCACTCTGTTAATTGATGTAACAAATTCATAACCAGAAGTGCAAGGGGAGTTGGTGTGTGGGACAACGGATCTGAGACGGCAACCCTTTTCATTCGGTATCCTGACGCGGGAAGCACACAAATTCCAAAAATTTTCCATCCTGGCTAGGATGTTTCAAGAGGAAACTTAGAGGAAACGTCAGACATCCTTAGGCGGAGGACCCGGTGGGGGCGGGCGGCGTCGAGAGCCCGCCCCGTGGAGAGGCTGTAAACAACGGAGCGATGCGGGCGATGGGTAAGGGACGGTGGCAGGGCGGGCGGGACAATGCGGGGATTGTGCGGAAATTGTGCGGGAATTGTGAGGGAATTGTGCGGGGAGGAGCGGGGTCGCTGGTTCTCGTGTGTGCCGTGCTCTGGTTGGCTCCCCGGGGGCGGTCAAACCGTGTGTCATCGTCTGTGTGGTCTCTGAAAATTATAATTTAGCCTTTTATGAAGCTCTCGTGTTTCATAGATGTGTCAAAAATTAATCCCTGAAATAGATTTTGGATTTTGTTTTCACCCCCTACCTTTTTTCCTCCTCATTATTCCATAATATAAATATTCACACTTTGAATACTGTTTTGCTGTTGTGCCTGTACTTGCTGCCCTGCTGGGCTGCCGTTTGGGGGTCGAGAATGATAATGCTCTAATGGTGTTGAGGCACTGGAACAGGAGGCCCAGAGCAGCTGTGGGTGCCCCATCCCTGGAAGTGCCCAAGGCCAGGCTGGATGGGACTCCGAGCAACCTGGTCTGGTGCAGGGTGTCCCTCCCCATGGCAGGGGGATGGAATAAGATGGTCTTTCAGATCCCTTCCAACTCAAACCATGCTGATAACCACTGATGACATGTTTCCTTGTCTTACACTGCAGCAGAGGAGAGCTTAGAACATCTCTCTCCCCTGAATCCGCAGGGTGACAGTGAGCAATCTCTGTCCCTAATACCATGGGACAGCAGATGCGTTTGGGTAGAGGCATCTCAAGGATCTTTTCCATTGCTAACTGCAACACCTGCATTCTTTCCAAGCTGCCTGGTAGCTGTCATTCTGCCTGTGTGCATCCACACATCTCTACCACTGATCTGTAGCCTGGAAGTCCTTACTCATGAGCAGCTCTTAGGAAATGGGAGAGCAGAGGAGCGCTACATGCTTGCCCTGGGCTCTCCAAGTAGCAAAGTCTGTTGTATGAATGGAGACATCTCAGTAATGACCCATGCTAATTACCAGCTGGAACAAAAACGGGAGCATAAAGGCCCTCTCGGATATCATACAGTGGCAAGGTGCACTGTATCCTTCTTGGATATCATACAGTGGGCATATGCACTGTATCCTCTAACCTCATCAGACCTTTGATAAAATTCATCCTATACCCAGGTATTCCAGTTGGAAAGCTCCCTCTCCTAAGGGTTGATTTTTCTCACTCTCTAATTTTCAACCTAAATGTGTTCACTGCATTTATTCTCTTATTGTCATGCCAGCTTTGTACTTCTGCTTCAGCAGTTTTGTTTGTCTCCTGTGATATATTTAGACAGCAATCCTATCCACTCTCTGCCTACATTTGGCTAGGCTAAACAAGCCAGGCTCTTAAGTTTCTTCTTGTTTGATAGGTTTTCTGTTTCCCTCAGGCCCTTTCTGCACCTGTTCATTTGAGTTTATCATTTTTAAATGTGAGTGACCAGAATTTTTTTTGCATGATACTTCTTTTATCAGTGCCTGTACAATAGCTCTGGTATTTCACTGCCTCGCCTAGACTGTGTTTGCTTTTCTTACAACCTCATCTTCTCTATGTTCTTTAATAGACTTCTAGGGGTTGTTTTCCCTAATTTTATTATGAATATGCACAATTGTTAGCTAAATTGGGTTAGCTACATAAATACCTCTCCTCTCATGCCTGACAACATGGGAAGGAGCTGAAGTCATCACAGAATAGGTCTGCGCATGCTGATGCTTTAAACTGGTGCGTTGTCCTCAGGGCCAAGTTTTATCCATGAGGGCTGGCAAGGACATTTTGCTACATCTGCTGATGTGTTGCCTGATGTAAGTATGCTGGAGTGAGGGAGCTACCCTTTCTCCCAGCAATAAGCATGGGACTGAATTCCCAGCCCCAGCTCCCAGACAGCCCTGTCCCTGTCTCTGTGATAAAGGTCTATGTTGCTGCAGGGCTGGATGTGATGAAAGGCTCAGAAGAAGGGCACAGAGCTCTGCAGCATGGGCTTGACCTCTGAGTGCTTTTGGCCGTATCTGCAGCACAGCTACTCTTCAGTTTTTCCAAAGCTAGTCTTCTGCTGCCCTGCTTCTTATAATTAATTTAGAAGTAGAGAGTGTTTTTTCTCTTCCTGGCACTGTAGGGAATCCACCTCTCCCTCATCACTACCAGCTTGAAGGGCAGAGGTTTCCATACCCCTGTCTCTTGCTCCAGCCTGCCTTTCCTCTCCAGCTGGGTGGAGCTGACTGTACTTAACTGTCAGCTCCTGCTTTTCCACACAACACTGAGCCCTCTGCCAGACTTTTCAGCTATAAATGGATCTTGACTTTTCCAGCCCCCACTCTCAACACCAAGAGATGATGTGGGATATCGGAGCTGGGCCAGGCTTCCTCTGAATTAGGAAAACACATGACCCAACCACTTGCTTTTTGTAGGTTCTCTGTGTGCATCGTGCATGGCTTCAGGGGAGCTGTGTGTGCCCTGGTGAGGGCTGTGCTGCTGAATTCCTTGTGTGCACTGTGAAAGCAGCTGCTCTCAGACCTGAGTGCAAGGCTGGGCCAGGCCTGCAGGTGCCATCACCAGCCTCACACGTCACCCCACAAACACAGCACCATCTGATCTGAGCAGTGTGTCTCCAGGGAAGGCCAGTGTTTTTGTTACTGGCTGCATCCTGCCTCCACATCCGAATTAGGCAGTTCATAAAAGAAGCCTGGCTTTTGTACATAATGAGCAATCTTGTTTGCCTCCCTTAACTTTGGGATGTATGGCAGGGATCCTGAGATCTTTTAAGCTTTACTGCATTCTGGCTTCTCTGAGAGGGAGCATCACCAGGGAGCTGGGGCCTGAAGTATGCACACCAAGGTGAGTCAGGGAGACAGTAGCTGCCCTGGATTTAAAACTGAAGGCTTTTGTGTCATCAAGTGCTAACCTCCATTGGCCCTGCGGGCATCCAGGCCATTCATTTCATGTAAAGTACAGGTCTGTATTTAGAAAACTAATTTGTACTCTCATGTTGAAAAATTGCAGCCTGAAAGTCTCCTAGTTAGTGTGCTTTGTAAAAGCTGCTGGGCAAGGTTCCAGTCTGGTGACCTTTTGCCGGCAGCAGTAGGTTTGCATCCTTTCATCTTGGACAGCAACACCTAGAGCAGCTGCTTGAGAGGCTTCCTTACCTCCTGGCAGTCATCCCTCAGAAACCTTCAGGATGTGGATAAGGGATCATAGAATATTCAGAAGGTGCAAGCCTGGTTTATGGCTGTGCAGAAATCTCTCTGCAGTTCTGCTTCTGGTTCAGCTTTTGGTTTGGCAGCAGATGCTGTCTGACATATTTTCCTGCCCAGGATGCCTGGTATCCTGCATTTTCTTTACTCAGTGGCTTGGTTGTATTGCTTTTTGGATGGATCAATGCATCTGTTGACAGGGCAGTGCTTGATGGACAATGTGCAGGAATAATCTAGTTTGGTGTGTTGTGGTTTTTTGTTTGTTTTTTGTTTGTTTGTTTGTTTGTTTTTGTTTTGGTGGGTTTTTTTTAATGTGAGCTGAAGAATGTAATGTCCCAAACTACAATATTGCACAGGCCTTATGATTTATTAAAACCTCATTTCTATCTCCCTTCTGAGATTGTGAGCTGTATTTTGTACAAAACAGATGAGAGATACATGAAGTGCTCCTTCACCCTTTTCCACTCCATCCCTGATCTTTGAACTCTGGGAATATATGAAATAATGGTACTGTATGTAGTTGTAGCTGCCTGATGCTCTTTCCTGGTAGCCTCTTCTGCAGCTGGGCCAGGCATCAGAACATGCTGGTTTGCCAGCTCAACTTGGAGTGCTTCAGCTTAACTTGGTTGTGAGGAATTTTTCTGCTTGTAATGTCCCTCCTCGATGTATAGGGAGGCTGGCTACCCCCAGTTCTTTCTTGCCTTATGTGATCTGTGGTCCACTGAACACTTAATTCCCAGTTCTTCATCAAAGCCCTGGAGTCATAGCAGGGTGCTTGCTGAGGTTTGCTGGCACTAGGTCTCTGTTTTTCTGACTCTGGAACATGAAGCCTGATTGAGGTTTTGCTACTGATACCTGCTGCTCACCTGAAGCCCACAGTTTCTCCACCTCCTCTTCTCATTCTTGTGTGTGTTTACCTGGACTGGAAATTACGTTTTCCACAATTCATGTCCCTTGTGCCTGGGGTGAGTGTTTGTTAAGCATATTTGTAGTCGTTAAGCATTGATATGGACTCTGCTCTTCCACCTGAGTCCTCAGTGGAGCCATGGATGAGCATCTGTCTCAGGCACCCAACACTGCAGGCTCTTTCAGGGATTCTTGGCAGAATGGTGATGACACTGAATCATATTTTCAGTTAAAGCTTTATTTTCTTAACAGGTTCCTGGTGGCCAGGAAATGTAGAATGGTTTGAGTTGGAAGGGACTTAAAAGACTGTGTAGCATTCATGGTCACTGTGCTTAGAGCACTCCGTGTCAAATGCTGTGCTTTGGAGGGCATCAAAGCTCTGGTACCTGCAGTGCCTGGTCCTACACAGGAGTCCCTATGCAACACATCTAGCTGTGGCTTGGAAAACATAATGAAGACTATAATTTTCCAGTGATTCTAAGTTAGTGAGGGTGGTTAGAAGTTAGAAGGGTCTTCGGATCGACTCCCGCAGGTGGTTGGTTTGAAAACTTATTGAGGAATTACAGGAGCGTCTTGCAGTACTATTAGCATGATAAAACAGCAAATGGGAAATGATGCTGGTAAATGCCATTTGTAATGGTGATCTGTAAACAGTTTCTCTCTGCCCACAACAAGCTATTTGGAGTCAGTGTGGATTGTTATCTGAACACATCAGCTAAATGTTCAGCTGTAGCCAAAAAACACTGGAAACAAAATTTTCTGGTATATATTCTTTCATGCTAGATACACATGTTGGGCCTGCATCTTGGGTATCACATTCCAGCTGGTCACGCTCTTTCAGAAAGAGTAACATAGACCTGGAAATGATAGAGGAAAGCAGAATGGGATGATTAAGGGACTGGAATAGCTTCTGTAGGAAGAGAGATTAAACAAGCAAAAGTAGATGATACTGGGAAAGAGAAAACGTCTGTAATACTGTGTTCAGTAGGGAGAAGTTGAGTAAAGATTGACCTTAATAAACTTTGCTATTTCGCACAGTGCAGAGGAAGTGCATCCAGCAAAATAATTTATTAGGCAAGAGGCTGAGGAAGTCCTTTTTCAACACAGTTGATTTGTAGAACATGTTGCTACGAGATGGCATGAAGACTGAAAATACACACAGATTCCAAAAGGAACCAGACACCTAAATTGCAGAGATGTGTTTCAGTGTCTGTGAAATGTGATGGTCAGTGTGTGAGCTCTAGGAGTTCCTGATTGTTGCAGGCTGGAAGAATGTGTCCTGAGGGAAGATCACTCTGACTGCACTCAGTGAAATCACTCTGTGATTTTTATGTGCAAGTGCCACCTTATCAGGGATAGGGCATGAGACCAGAAGAATTCGTGGTGTAACCCACTGAGGTGGTTCTGGTTACCATTACCACTGCTGGAACAGTGGGCTGAAAATGAACTGGTGTGGTTTTGAGCACTTCTGCTCTCACGACTCTCCTGTGGGTGTCACACAGAACCCACCACAGATTTTCTTATCACTTTTATTAGCAAATCTGGATGGACTTCCAGGAGAAGGGGACTGGTGCAGACATCAGTGGGCACTGCCCTGCCAGGCAGGTGACATGCTTGGCATTAGCATGTCCTAATCCTAATGCCCTAATTAGCATCCCTTTTTTCCCTCTTGGCTTATGATAAAGATATGGTTTATGTCCTGATGGAATACAGTCTGGATTCTTAGAATCTGTTATTCGCATAACTGTGGGTGGTGTTGCTATCCATCCAAATGTCTTGTCCTACAAAAAGGGGAAAGAACAGGCTATTGCAAATTCTATTGTGAATTCCTTTATCCTTTCCAAGTCTTATGTTGCAATTTCCTTCACAGTCTAAACAGCAAAATGTCTCCAGTCTCCCTTCACAGGGAACTGTGAAAGTTTGGAACTGCAAAGCCTTGAAAAGTCTATTTTCTGTTACTGAAGTACTCAATTTAGAAGCATTAAGAGAAGCCACTGTTACTTGCTGCTTATCCTGTTGAAAACTTACCAAGTCAATGTTTCTGACAGGGGGTTTTTTGTGTTTGTGTGGGAGTGGGGTTTTTTGATTGGTTTTGGTGGGAGTCTTTTTGCTTTTTGGTGGGTTTTTTTTTGTTGTTTTGTTTTTTTTTTTTTTGTGGAATCTGTCTGAGGCTTGTAGCAAAAGCAAAAATCAGTAGAGGACATATTATTTTCTGTCTGCCATTCAGTTCACTGCAAGGGGATTCTTCACTGGTTAAGCCTGATCGTTGTATCACAATGAGATTTTGGGAACACTGGACTCAGAATCCAGTCATAATTTTACTTCTGCCTGGTTCCTTGAACTCATAAACATTAGAATGTTTGTGCCTCTTTTAGTGGGACAGATAAAGAGTTTTAAAGCCAATTCTCTCCACCCTACAGAGAAGAAAAAAAGTCTCCTGGCAGCCTCAAGCTGTTTTTAAACGAGACAAATGCCCATGGTGCCTGTCTGCCAGAGCCCCCAGCCCCTACTCCGAGTCTCTTTTTAGCACACTTCTCCATGCAGCTATATCTGGCTCCAGTTCTTTGCTCAGGGAACGTGACCTCATCGTTGTTTTGGTATTTCCAGTGATTCAGCCTGGTCCGGGGCAGGGAGGAGTCATTCCTGGTGCAAGCTGACAGGGTGTTTGTGCGTTTCTGGAATTCCAGAGCAGTGCAGCCTCAGCCCTTCCGCTGCCTTGACAGCTCGGCTGAGGCTGGGCTGGTGCACAGCATTCCTGCCTGGCAAATGGCCTGGGCACAGCTGGTGGAGGGATTGATGCTCCTGCTTTTGAGGGTAATGGGGATCCCTGTCTTTGCAGGGTACCTGCTGTGGTGAGGGTGAAGAAAGCTGCAAGCACTAGCTTGTATGTCAAGGGAATCCACAAGGAATCTCTGCTGTATGGGTGGGAAAAGAGTCCCACAGCATGCTCATTCCTGTTTACAGGCTGCCAGCATCCCATGACGCAGTTAACTTTGCAACATCCACAGCAGCTTGGTAAGTGTTACCGTCCTTGTTTTTCAGGGGGGGAAACTGAGGCACGGAGCAGGGAAGTGGTCTTCTTGAGGTTTTACACCGCTGAGCTGGAGGTCCCCCACATCCTTACAGACCATGGTTGCTCAAGAACCACACGAACTCCTTGTTCTTCGTTGCCAGTTTCACCCAGAGGTCACTGGTATGAGCTATATGCCTGCCTGGCACAGGGCTTATAGGCAGTGCCTGCTGTGCTATGAAATGTCCTGAAAGAGCTCCTTCCCAGTCTTTCTCCAAGATATTCCAAGGCTTGTTTAATGGGCAGTGGTTGAAACCTGCAAATGTCTCCTCTGCTGCTGGTTCTCATTGAAAGTACAGTGGGGGAAAAGACCCAGAACCCTTTCACATCTTGCTTCTTAACCGTGAGATGAGCTCAGTTGCTTAGAGCGTGATGCTACTAATGCCAAGGTTGTGGATTTGACCCCTGAATGCGACACTCACTTAAGGGTTGGACTTGATGGTCCTCGTGAATCCCTTTCAATTCAGAATAGTCCATGATGCCAACCTAGTCCCTATCCTCCGTGTTCCATATCTGCTGTAAATCCAGCTGCAGTACAGCATGTAAATTACCTTGAGATGGCAGGGAAAGAAAATGCTGGCAGAAGATACCAGACATTGAACTGGGGAGAGGGGGTAAGTGTCAAACTTGTGGAGACCTGGAGCCTGGGCAGAGGGCCTGGACAACAGGAGTGGGTCCGAGCAGGTGAATGGAGCAATGCTCCAATCAGCCTTTCTCCCTGGCATGGTGGGTTGCTGTGGCGCTCTGCACCAGAGAAAGGGTGGGGCTGGTGATAGCCCATCTGGGATGCAAGGATGGGAAGTTGGATTGCATTACTGCTGGCACGTACTGCATATGGAGCTTAGGATCTCACGGAGAATGTGGAACTGGGGGAGTTTCCCCTCACTAGTGGTCACTTCACCTCGTGGCCTCCCCTGGCAGGCAGCTGCCCTCCCACCCAGCCCTGTCCAAGCAGGCAGGCAGTGAACCCATCCTGCACAGCCCTGCCACACTCTCCCCGCTTTCTGCGCCTGCTGTAAATGGCTCTCTGTAACACGAGCTGCATTTCTGCCATAGCCCTCTCCTGTGCGCATCTGTATTTACACTGGGGATTTCATTAGCAATCTGGCCCTCGCCCTCGCTCCTCTCTCCTGCCCACATGCTGCCTGAGTGAGACCCTGGCACCGCTGTGCCTGACGGGGGGCAGGTGGCTGGCAGCAGGAGGAATTCCTCAGCCAGCTCCTGTCTGGAAGAAGTGCCTTGTCATCTTGCCTATTGCCCGCCATCCTGCATCAACAGGGGAGCAGCCGGCGGAGACTCCCCGCAGCACGGCTCGCTGATCCCTGAGCCCGCACGGGGACAAGCTGGTTTTGCTTTGGATTATCGCTGGCTCTGCGTGCCTGTTCCTCCTGTGGCTCTCATGCCAGTGCTGCTGCACTCGGCTTCCAGCTGCGGTGAACTGAGCCCACGTCCTGGGGTGTAGGAACTGATCTGGCAAGGTAGGAGCTGATCCCTTCTGTTTGTTCAGCTAAAAGTAATGTGACCAGTCCTGCCCCTGTGTTTACAGCATGTGTCAATTAGTGGGTTTATTTTGCATTGTTCTGTAGCTCTGATAGAAAGCCAGGGTGTAGCCGGTATGCTGCTCAGGGTGTAGCCTCTCTGGCGGGGAAAGAAGATGTGTATAGACGTTTTATTTTTACCTACATACTGGAAAAATCAAACTTTGTATCCTTTTCTGCTTCAAGATGGAGTCTTCTCTTCTCTGTCTTGTTTATTCTCATGCAGCATCCTGTGCATGTTCTTCAGGTCATGTCACCTGCTTCTCCAGGTGATGTAGAGAGTAGTCTGATGTGTCTCAGGAGAAAGGGGGCAGGAGGAGAAACTCATTGAAGACAAAAATCAAGGAAGTTCAGTAGGCTCAGAAATGGCTTTAGAGAAGTTATTTTTAACCCAGAAAATTGGACAAGGGAAGAGCCTCTTTTCCTTGGACAGTTTTGAAAGAGTGGTCTGCTTTTGACTTCTTTTTTTGCCTTTAGTGCTTTAGGGCACACAGTTTTGATATGGAAAGGCCTGAGGCTGCTCCTGTCCCTAGGGATAAAGGACAGTCAGTCTTGTTAGTCTGGTGCCTCCTTTCCACTGAACCTTGCTGACATTAGTGCTTCACCTGCCCTCACCACTGCACACCTTTGCTGCTGCCACACGGGGGAAAAGAGGTGATGACCAAGAAACCCAGTCCCTCCTGGGTTTCCCTGCAGCAGCCAAGGAGAGACAAAATAGGAAGGCATCAGCATTTTCTGTGTTTAGGCACAACTGTTCCGTTTTTAGTCCGCAGCAGCTGGGATGTGTGCTCAGCCATCCATCTTCCCTGGGCCTGATGTACCTGGGCTTCCCTCCCATATGGACAAGAGTCTGTCTCCTCAGCAGGACAGACAGGGATACCAGGCCTCCTGCAGGTGATGGCTCACTTCCGAGGCGTACCCCAAACAGCAAACCATGTTTTAGGGCTTGCTATATCCCTGTGAGGAGGATAAAGGGGTGCTGTAGCCTTCCCCAGCACATCCCGCGGTGCTGCCAGTGGGTGTATAAATAGTGCCCACAGTGTACTATTTTGGTGACAAGCTCTTCCCAGGATTCATCCAAAGAGTTATGTGAGCAAGTGTTAAAAATAACACCAAGCCCTGCCCAAGTACTGGCGTCATTTCAGCCAGAGTGTTGGGAATCTTCCATGGAGAGCAGCGTTGGACCCTTGGTGGGGGGCAGCAGGAGGGAGTTCAGAACAGCTTCCTGTATTTTCCTCCTCTTGCTGTCCTGCTGACTGCAGAGGACTGTGACCCTCAGCTTCAGCAGATGTTCTGGTCACCAAGAAGGTGTGAGACTTTCACTTCTAATTAGGTTATTTGCCACTGGCTTTCCCTGAGTGTTCTGAGTATTATTGCTGTGTCTAATGAGAGGTACGGGAAATTTAATCTAGCTTTGCTCTAGCCTGCTGCCACGTCCCTGCTGGTGGCCAGAGCTGGCCAGAGCTTGCTGCCTCATTGGAAAGTCTTGGGCTGTAGTATGGGATATGGAGGCATTCTGGTTCTGGGTTAGGTTTATCCTGAGGACTGGTAGCTGAAGATTAGTTTAACTGTGAAAAAGATATTAAATCTGTGTGTTGCATTATGGCTGTAGCTCTGGACATTACTGGCATCCACATAAACACGAATGTTATCCCAAAATTCTGCCCTTTTCATAATGTAGTTGGTGTCTATAACTGGGAGCTGGACCACACAGCAGAGAGATCTGGGGAGCCATGCTCCTTGAGCTGTGCAGCCAGTGCAGGATGCAGTGTCCCACTGTGAAGCTGGAGCTGTGGTTTGTTCCCCTCAGGCTGGGTTTTGCTTGTTGTTGGTCACGTTCTATGCTGGATATGCAATTCAGCTACTATCATGCTGCAGCAGCATCATGCTGTGTGCTGGAAAGCAGGAGACCTCACTGGAAGGCAGCAGACCTCACTTAGTCCTTGTGCTCAGTGTGTGAAGCCCAGAGCTCACAAAAAGGCCTCTTGAGGGGTTTGTGCTCAAAGCCCTGTCTGAAGAAAGAGCTAATGCATCTTGCAGATGGTTGATGTGGCTCCACTCTAGCCTGGTCTCACATGGGATATAGAAGCCCCAGTGGGAGAAGAGCACCCAATGCTTAATTACACAGCTTAATATGTGAAGCGTCACACACAGGAGAAGAGAAAGAGGTGAGATGTCCCCTGGATGCAAACACAGGGGCGAAGCTGGGGCTCACCTGTTTGCTCTGAGTTGACAGCAGCAATATCATGGACAGAGATGCATCTCTTTCCAATGCTGGAATTCAGGATGACAGCATTAATCCCTGTTATAGTTACTTGACCCCCGTGTTTGCATCCCCAGATACATCAGTTCCAGTTTCTGGCTTTGTAGAGGAAGGGCTGGATAGTTACTGCTGGATTTGATGTTCTAGGGAATCAACCTGAATGATTCTCTGGTTCTGTAGTCTCTGAGCACTTTCAGAAGGGCTGCATTTATTTTAAGCTGAAAGAGAAGGTTGCTGTGAAAGTAGCAGGCACGTGAAAATTGCTAAAAAGGTTACATGTGCTGTTGGACACTCTATGCTTCACCTCCTTTGATATGGGATTACTAATTCTGGCAGATGTTCCCAGGAATGGCGAGCAGGTGTTGTTCAAGCATCATGACCCAGCATTTTCCCTGGCTGTTGCATTGAGAGCAAGTGAGAGAGCAGAGCAGATACTTGGCTCTGGCTTGGACTGTGCTCCACCATTCTTGCCCTCTCACCTTTTGGCTGGTCTTCTCTTTTCCGGGCTGTGTTGAGAGCCACAGGCTGGGTGTGTGCAGTCCACAGGATGGACTGCTTTCTTAAGCTTGTATTGAAAGCAGAGACTTCAGAATTGTCTGGACATGGAAGTACGTCATGGAGATGAAAAACATGTTTCTGTTTCTCCAGGAACGCACTCTGGGCAATGAGTCCTTCATCAGGGGCTTCCTGCTCCTCAGTTATTCTGTTCCTTCCTGCTGCTCTCTCATGTCCCGCCGACAAAGAGCTCTCTGAGTCACCATGGTGGCTGCTTATTATTAGGCTTCAGCCAAGGCTCTGTGTATCATCATATGTTACAGAGCTCCTGAGGGCTCTTTTAGGGCTCTTTCCCTGGCCTGCACTTGTTCCTCTGACTGGAATGTGTCTGGAGTGTGTGGGGATGTCTTTGTTGTCTTTAAGCACCTCTTTGCTGGATGTTTCTTCATAGTTTTCTAATAGTTCTTCTAGCTAGAATAGCCTTCTAGACTGTTCTCTGGTAGTCTCTGTGGTGCCAGAGCCACACACCAGGCATCTCAGGAGTTCCTGAAGTGCCAAGATGTCTCCATGGGGAACTTGTAAAGTGGTCTGCCCCAGCTCTTTCATCTGCCTCACAGGAGCCTGAGCCCTATTTCAGTCTGCCCCACATAATCCAAGCTTGGCAAGTTTGTCTGCCACTTCCCGTGACCTGCTTTGCCTTTGTGGCTTGCCTCACCACTGCCGCCTTGGCTTTGCCTCTGCCAGCTTTTATTTGCTATTTTAAAGAACGGGACAGGATTTCCTCCCACACACAGATCCCCTTTATCCCTGTAGCATTTCCTTCACTGGGGGGTCTTTCTTCAGCATGAGCGAAATTGTTGCCCACAGCCAACAGATTTCTCATTTCTTCCCCTGTGTGCCTGTCTGCATACGGGATGGCTGCCTGTTGTTTGAACATGACTTTTGGAGGAGGTAGACATCACACAACTTGCACAGCAGCTGGGAGCTGCGAGTTAAGACTCTTTGTGTTAATTAAATGTACACCAATAAGCACATACAACCACAGGGTTGCTTAATCATGGGCTGACCTGACGTGGAGACCTTGAACACACGATCCATGACAGCTTGCCCTGGTAGATGTGAAGATGTTAATAATAACCAGAGAAAAATTTAGAAGGGTTCTCAGCTGTGACCAAGGATTGTCTCCAAGAAGACTGAAATTTTGAGGAAAAGGTCTCTTCACTGTGGTGGATGAAAGGGGATGAATCCACTGGCTGAAAGCTCACACAAAGCACATTCTACTTAGGGAAAAGGTAGATCTGAAGTGTGTTTTTAACAGCCAGGTGGATTAGCAGCCAGATCAGCTGGCACAGGATGCTCTTCTACTCTCAGCTGCACCTGTGCATTTGCTGTGTCTTTCCAGGAGAGTGATTGTGTTTCTCCAGGTATTCTGCCTCACAGAATTAATTGCTCTCAGCTTTTAATCCTGCATTAGAGGTTTCCTGTTTTTCTGAGTCAATCAGAAGCCGCATGACAATAAGACCTCCAAAAGCCATGTAATCATCACATCTCCCTGAGGAGGCACAGTGGACTTGGGCTGTGCCATTCCTTGGGTTTCTTTATTTAATCTCCAGAAACTCCCACTGATCAGGACATTACCTGCCACATCCTTCATTTCAGCATCCAATCTCTTCTTTCAATTGATATTTCCTGATGCCATGAGTTGACCAAGATTGTAACATGAGCATTTGTTTTGCAGTAAAGTTGGAAAAATATCTTTTTTCCAGTTTTTAACAGTAAGGGCCTGTGAAGATTAATGCCTCTAAATAAGTAAAGCAGAGAGCTTCTGAGATGTACAAGACCCATGGAAAATTTTAAGAAAACCAATTTAACTCCTGGGTGTTCTGCTCTTTTGCTGGAATGGTGAATGGTTAGTTTTATCTGTTATACCTGATGTTTAACCTCAAGTCCCCTGTGTGGCCCTCAGGGATCCTCTTCTTGCTGAGGATGTGACGAGCAGCTTGTCCACTTGCTCTTGGCAGCAGGCTTTTATACATTTTGGAACTGCTTCAATGTACCCCCTTGTTTTCCCCTGAGAACTAACCCACTTGCTCTGCAGTTTTCTCCTTTCTGTCCTTTTTTCCGTGTTGTCTTCAAGCTCTCAACAGTTTGTCCATTTAGGATACATCCATGAACTGTGTGCCAGAGTGGGCAGAAGGGAAGGATGACTCCCAAGTCATGCCTGTTCATAGCCCCACATATTGTTTGCCTGCTTCAAAGCAAAATGCCACTATTGCCCAAGCTCAGCCTGTGATCTGCAGTTACCACAGATCCCTTCTGAATGAGCAGCCATGCACAGTGATTAAGGGTGGGGATGTGCAGTCCGTGCTGTGTGAGGTGTTTTGGTAATGGCTATAATTTATGTCAATTTGCTGTTTGTGTACAGATTTTATCCCTTTAGCTAGCAGTGCTATAGACAACACTGGTGAGGAGTGCAAGACAGCTGCTCCATCTGAGAGCCAGCAGGTTAATGTACAAGTGGTGGACAGGGTCTTGAGGAGTTTTCAGTAGTCCTGTTCCCTCTCCCTTTTGCAGCTTTTCTAGGTGCCTCCTGGGATGTGGGTGTTCAGGAGTCCTGGCAGTCTCTTGTGTAGATAGCACTGGAGTCCTGCACCTGCCAATGTTGTGCTGTTCTATTCCTGATAGGTAGGTATGGAGTGAATCTTCAAGTGTCTTTTAATCACAGAGTGCTTTGAAACTGCAAATACACTGCTCTATTTGCCACTAAAACATAGCCAGCTGGGGCTGGCAACAGTGCAGAGCAGCACTGTGTGTCCAGTTTGAGTGGTAATTGGAGAAACTTAGATGGAAAATCAGTATAAACAACCATAACTGATATCATGTGTCTCTAATAAATCAGCCAGTGGTTATGTACTCCCCGGGCTTCATTGCAAAGTGGAGTGGGAATGTTTGAGAGCTGGGATGTCTGTTGGGAACTTTCTGCTTTTTGTGTCGAGTTCACAGATACCTCTCTTTGACTTTTGCTGTTGCTCAGAATGAGGATGGGAAGGAAGGACTTTGGCACATGCAGAGTGATGTTAATGTGGTTTTTCTGTGTGAATCATAGGATCGTAGAATGGTTTGGGTTGGAAAGGACCTTACAAAGAACATTTAGTTCTAACCTCCCTGCCCTGGGCAGGGAAATCCAGAACAGTTTTCATGTATTTACTGTTGCCTTGGAAAACTGAAATGTTTATGACTCAATCTTCGAGCAATAGGGCAGGACATTTTTTTCCTATTCTTGGATGTGGCTTCTTGTGCATCCAACAGTGATGTTTTTCTTCTCCTCTGCTTGCCCTTTCCCTGCTTCATCCGTTCCATTGCAGTTCCTGTGAGCTGGGCCTCGTGTGCGGTGCAGTCATCCTCACTTTGAATCAGCCCAGCCATGCCCCTGGAGTGGGAAGAGAATGTCACTTTGCTGCACATCATGGGAGCCATAGGCAGTCACCGTCCTCGAGCAGTGCGTGCTGTGTACACAGTGAACCATTTCAGGGCTGCAGGTCCAGATCAGCCCTGCAGCTTTTCATCTGCTTAGTTGGAAGTACATAATTTTTATTTGAGGTCAGAAGGCAGCACTGCTGTGGGTGCCAAGTTCACCAGCCCCAGTGTATTGTGTTATGTGGCAAATTAAGGCTTTCCTCATGCAGTGGGGAACTATGAAGTTATTGTGGAACTGGTTAATTTAGGTAAATGGTGCTTTAAGGGCAGCATTGATCCTGCTTTGAAAACTAATTTTAATGGAGGTGAAGTCAGTAACACTTTAATATCCATTGTTACCATGGCTCCTCAGAGTGTTTGCCAGATTAAAAGCTGCTCTTTTTTTTTCTTTNNNTTTTTTTTTTTTTTCCCTAATGATACCCTTTCTGCTTCTTTTGCCAAGGTTTTGACTGGTGAGAGTTTATGTTCCCAGTCAGTGTACCATCAAGATCTGAGTGAGTGCTTGAAGAAACAGCTTGTCTTTTAGAGCTGAGCTCCTACTTAGAACACCCTAAAACCTCAGTCTAGATCAGTTATGTCCAGGATTTTCTTTAATTCAAGATTTTCTGTGCAGCTTGATGAGACTGGTTTATCAAATCAATGCTGAGCCTTCAGACATGCTTCAGGAGCTGCTCTGCTGTTTGTGTTCTGATTTCCCTCTACCTAGAAACATTTAGCTATTTTTTTGTGCTCTTGCTTGGGCAGTACTAAGTATTAGGAGTAGAAGATGGGCACTGAGAGTTGGGTTGTAGGGCTATTTCTGCCTTTCACACAGAATTCTAAGTGACTGTTACCCCAGCCTCATTTGGGTTACAAACATACTGGAATCCAGGGCTGGAGGGGGCTGGAGACACAGACAGCTGGCTCTGGGCAGGGTTTGGTTTTCCCATAGATGCCTCAGTAGTGTGGAGGTATGTGGAACTCAGCCCAGCCCTGTGCGGAGCTGTGCCAGCACTAGCCCTATCTGGGAGCTGTGACTTTTTATGGAGCTTGTGAGGGCCTCTGTTCCTGGGCAGTGAAGCATCAATTGCCAGCACTAGGAAGGATTTGACATCAGTACTGGAAAGTTGGGAATTCAGATGGTCATTGGGATGGAGGAACCACCTTGCCCAGTATGATTTTTCTAGAAGTGATTGCAGGTGGTCACCAAAGAGGGGGAGCAGGACACACAAGTACCCTATCCTGTCTATTTGTTCCAGAACATTTTCTAGTATTTTATTTGTTTAACAACCTGGAATGAATCTCTCAAGTGCTTGTCCTACCTCTCTTTAATTCATGTGTAGTTCTTACATTCATAGAACCCTTTGAGAACTACAAGGCAGTAAGCAGACTAGAGGAAGATAACAGGAATGTTGAAAGAGGAACTGCTGCTCCAAAGGGAAGTTGTTAGTGGAGATCAGTCTCAAAATGGAAGCTGTTCAATACATGACATAATGCTCTCTGCACTAAAAAGTAAGACTTCAATAGTGATATTTCCTAAAGACACAAAGCTAAGGAAGCCTCATCAGAGGCTGTTCAGTGTTATTCAGTGGGAAGAGCTGGGATTATTCCTTAATGAACAGTACAAATGGAACTGGATAGTTCAAAATTGCATGTTGTATGCATGAGAAATGAGCAAAAAAAGTTCAGCTCCATCTTGAAACTCACTGGGGGAAAGTGACAGTGGGGGAAAAGTCAGGGTCTCAGAGTGGTGTACAAGAAAACTTGTTCTTAAGGTGATAAGATAACATCATGAGCATCTAACATGATGTAGCTGTGGAGACTGTGTCACATGTCATCCAATGTGACATACTGGACAAAGCATTTCTAGTAGAGATGGGGAAATTATAGCATATTAAGGCATGGGAGACCTTGCTTGGAAGACTGTCGGCATTTCCAGTCACTGTCTGAAGGCTGTGTGCAAACTGGGTCAGGTCCAGAGAAGGAATATGGGTATGATCAAAGAAATGGAAAGCTTACCTAATGTGAAGTGATTAGAGAACTCAAATGGTATGACTTTAAACACAGGCTCAATAAATGCTGATGTTAAAGCTCATTTTTGGAACATGAGTGGATAGGGGTGAGCTGTGCATGGATAAAGATAAGCTGGAAATTCAGAGAATGTTCTTAAACATCAGAGGACTGAACTTGGGAAATTAATACTGTTAGAAGATAGTTAGCAAGCTACAAGAAATGTCCAGCTTTTTTAAAAAACAGCATCAGCTTTCTGTTTTGAAGGCATTTCTTCATTTGGAGATGTGGCTCCTGCTTTGGGTTGCTAGCCCTGAAGAAATCAGTACTGCTGTTGTGGGCAATGGGCAGGGATCACTGGGACACAGGGTCATCATGGTGGGCTGGTGAATTTGGATGTTGCAAATGTGTCTTTGACCAGCAAAACCTCACAGACTCCCATGTCTCTGTCCTCAGTTCCCCTTGGAAAGCAGGCTCAGTGTGGATGAGTTAGTGATCCCCAGGGAAATGTGATGGCTAAGGACAGGCATTTCCACTGTGCTAACATATGTTTTTATCAATCTGCTTGGATTTTTGACCCCTCATTCAAAAGTTCCTGTATCTGTTCCCACTGAACAGAAAAGATGTCAAGCGTATGTCGGTAACAATCAGCCTGTATTGATCTCTCTGTGTCACAGAGATGTTGTCTGACCTTGAAGTACAGGACTTGAAGGAATGGGGAATTATTTTACTTTTCCTTTATGAGAATTTTTATAAAGTTTCATCATCTGCTTTCCTGTTAGCTCCTGTTTTCTGGTTCCCCCTTGCTTGAGTTGAGCAGACTCATGTTCTTAGTTCAACTCTGACCAATATCCCTCTCTCTGGCATTTTCCAAACAGCCTGGATGGTGCTGGTGCCGGTGTTGATGCTGGGTGGGGTTGCCATGAGATTTAGATTTCTGACACAAACAATGGGTAAGCAGGGTGGGAAGACACTGAGCTGCTTTTGCCTTGCTCCTGAGTGGTCCAGAACATGGGAAAGAGTGAAGATGTCCCTGTGGCCATGCTACAAATGTGGAGAGAATGTGTATCTCAGGCATGTTCCTCCAGGTAGCAAGGCACAGGTTTCCTGCCATGATGGAGAGCTTTCTGTTGCTTCTACCACCTTCTGTTTGCTTGAGAGGCATGGACACACTGAAGGTAGTGAGGGAGTGGTCAAAATATGCACCCTTTAGGAGGAGGTGGCAGACAGCTCCCCTTGCTGAGGTACAGCTGTGAGCTGGAGGCAGCAGCTGAGGCTGCCTGGTAGTTTTGAGGGTGGTCAGGTTGCACCCCAGACCTGATGGTGAGGGATGATTAAAGACCTATCCTAGCACAGTTGATGTTGGAGCTCCACTTGATGTTGGAGCTACAGCCCAGATAGCTGACTGGAATCTGGGGCTGAGCTATTTGCAGTTCATGCATCACTGGAGCAGCTTTGCAGATAATAAGTGGAAGGCTGGGTCAGCTGGTGGATGATTTTACTGCACAATTGCAGCAAAAGTGGGAAGGATTCTTGTACGTGGGCATGTGCTGACCTTAGCAGCCAATTCCTGCGTGGTATATGAAGGAAAAAAGCCCAAGCTCAAGACTGAAATGTGTTAGGCTTTCTAACACCCTATCTATTTGTGACCTAGTGTTGTCAGCAAGAGCTCCAGGTGCATGTACAGTTCATGTCCAGTGTGGCTCCCCCAAAGTGTTAAGCTTTGCTGCAGCCCAGGAGTGGGGGGAGGATGTGTCTCCTTACTGGAATTCACAGGTGGGAGACTGTGTTGTGCATTTACTTCTGACAGCCATGGAAAAAGGAGTAAGGAGGCAAGAAGGCAAAAATCCTGCCCAACACCTGAGATGCTTGTGGACAGCACATTGCTTGAGAAGGAATTTTCTCCTGCCAATCTACCCTACACTGCAGAGTACTGGAGTCTGTGGGAAGCACCTATCCCTACCTGCCCAGGTGAAGCTAGATGGGAACCCCTGTTACTGTAGGGGCAGCATGTCTTGACACCTCCATTTCTCCCACCTTCCTTCTCCAAGGAATACAGTCATCAGAACTGCAGAATCCCTGCAGAATCCCTGCTCCCTCCTAGCATCATCACACTATGGAGTCAGCCATGCTCCACTTCTTGCACTGACTCATCTCTGTGATCAAACAGAAGGCATCTCTTAGAAGACAGTCTGCTAGAAAAAGCTTTTTTCTTCCTTATTAGTGCTGGAGCTCTCTGCTGCCTGCAAAGCTTTGGGACAGGCCGTCAGTTCCTAGCGCTGTTGCTGAGGCAGATTGGGGAAGGAGATGCAGTAAAGGGGTGTGTGCTGCAGGGTCAAGGCCATGTGAGTTTGAGATCTGGGGAACATGCAGAATGTGTTTTGGGGAGGGCGGTACAGACATTTATGTTCAGAACAGACGTGTAAATAGGAGTGGTTCTTCAAGAACCCCTTAATCTGCTTCATTGCTCTGTCTCATTTTAAAGAAAATACCTCCCTGAGTGCATCTGCTCTGGTGTGTGCATCTGCTGCACCAGACAGGCATTGCTGTCAGTGAATTGGTTAACGCCAGTGTCCTGTGGCAGGGGCAGGGATGAAGGCAAGCACTCAGCCTGCCAGCATTTATACCTCCTGGCGTCAGCATTGGCAATGCTTGTGGAGGACTGGGGAGGGCACCGAAATAGTTTCCATTCTCCTCTGTGCTGTGGGAACGAGTCTCCTGGGTAACAAATGCTCCTTGTTCTGCACAGAGCTCCACAGCTGAAACTCTCTGTCTCTCCTCGCTGTTGCTCCCTGACTGTCCCAGCTGAAGGGGCCGGAGATGTCTGCTTGAGCCTGCCTTAATTAACACTGACAGCACAATGGGACTGGCCATACAGGGGTCCTGGGGCTGCACGTTAATGGGAGCACAGTAAATAGTCTCATTTACAGCAGCTTGGTTGGAGCAGAGCCTGCCAGGACCCGCCTTCTGCTTGGTGTAATGGCCAGGCATGGAGGTAGGTCCCTCACTCCTGCATCCTCCCGGGGGCTTGTCCCTGCCTCTTGAACAGGACCAGCTGGTGGAGTGGGTCCTGAGCATCCCAGGAAAGGCAGGCAGTGGGCTGGGGAGCATAAAGTGCCACTGATAGCACCGATGCATTGACATCTCAGGAAGGACCTGACCTGTGGGACCTGTGGAGCCTGACCTCTGGGACTGGTGGAGGGATAATTCACTGTGGTTTAGAGGTGAGTAGCAGAACTGCATCTGTGACGCTGGCTCCAGTGCATTGCAAACAGTCTGCACAGCCTATAGCCCAAGGTCTTTTCTCTTTTCCCAGTGGAATGGTCTCTTTGCCCTGGGGGGAGTCCTGGACTCTTGCCTCTGAAGCCCTTGGTAGGAACCACCCCCCAGCCTCATGGTTTCCTGTCAGAAATCTGATTTAAATGTTACTTGAAGAGATATTTTAAAAGTTTATGGTGTTCTTGGATCTGAGATAATTGGCAGCCACTTCCAGTAATAAGTCTAGCATTTTTCTGTCATAGCTTTTTATATTGACCTCTCCAGAGGCAGAAGCTTCTGTAAAATGTTATATTGTCTGGGTTGTATTTGTGTTACTTGTTTAGTGCTTTGGGTACATCATGGCATAAAGTAAAAAGTACTCAGCCATGTGGCAATTCTTAATTTCTTAGAATTTGTGTCCATGTGACAATTTTACCCCTTTTCTGCCTTGCTCTGATCTGCTCACTTCCCACAGAGCCTCAGATGAGGAGGTTGGGGCTCACAGGTTTTGCCTTTTCCAGTGTGGATGCCCCAATTTCTGGGCTGTAGGCACAGGGCTGGATGAGAAAAGACAGGACTGTGAGTGGTCCCTCCAGGATGGATGCTGCTCCAGTGCTAGAATCATCTGCCCTGGCACAGCACAGAGCACAGCTGAGTTTCTGGGGTGTATGGTTATGCCCCAGCGGGTAGAAAAGCAAAAGTAGCCACATTTGTCCTTTGCACAGCTACTGTGCCCTGTCAGGAGCTGCACAACTCTGCCTCTGGAGCAAGTTCCATCACCCCTTCTCACCAGCTGCCTCTGGTGAAAAGAGATACGGAAAAATCCTTCCAGACAGCAAGAGAGCCTGAGCTTTGCAGGTGGTGACCCCCTGTTTCAGGTAGGAAGATCTGCTGTGGGTTGCTTTGCTGAGATGTTGGAATCCAGCCCAGGTCATGGGCAGCATTTTAATCACAAACTGCATCTAAGAGTTGGTGTGATCTTGATTTGAGGTCCCCTGTGAGAGCAGGGACTGCAGACATCCTGCTCCTGCCAGGTGGGTTCAGCACTGTGGGAAGTGCTGGTGGTTGCATTTTGCTCTGGAGGTGGCTGCATTTCAGGGGTGCTGTATAGATACTGTTGATAAAGCTGTCTAGGGCAAGGCACTACAGAAATTTAAAGAAGCGTCAGGAAGCTTCTTGCAGTCTTCCCATCCTCCTCCTCCTCCTCCTCCTATGCATTGCTTTGCAGACTGCCATTTTATCTCCAAGGATTCTAGCTGCCATTATCAATAGTAGGAATACTCCAGTCCCTTTTGCTTTCCTTTGCAAAGGCAGCATGATGAGATCAGGTAGCCTTGAAAGCACACAGCATATGAAATCCAGTCTCATCACAGAATAGGATGCTGCAGCTCTATTTTATGGCACAGGCTTCGATCTTTTTATTTCTCCTCATGCTGCCTTCCTGATTTCCCAGTTCGCATAAGAATCAATCCTCCATCATCCCCTCCTTTTCTGCTCCCTCCCATCCTCTGCCTTGTCTGAGGTTCCACAGGGACTGATTGCGAGCTGAGGCGGCGGTGCTGTGGGCATGCTTGCTCCTTCACACGCAGCAACGTCACAGCAGCAGCAGCAGCAGCAGGAGCATCGGAGATGTGATTGCGCAGACCCTCTGCATTGGCAGGGATGCAGCTGTGAAGGAAAAAAAAAATCAGAAAAAGAAATTGACTCTGTGTTTCCCACAGCATCCTGGTGAGAGAGCACGGAGCCTTCTGGAATCTGAGCGCCCAGGAGTGCCGGAGCAGTGTGTTCACTGACAGGCGACAGGGAGCGAAGGATCTGTGGAAAGGTGAGACGGACAAATTATGGGGGCGGGTGTCAGTGGTGCCGTGGGTTTTCAGGCTGCTCAGTGGCTGGTCTGTTTTTGTGAAGGATGCCAGCTAGGCGATGAAGCTTAAGGATTTTAGGGTTGCTTTGTCTCTTCAGAGACATTGGAGACATTGCTTTGGAGCTGGCTGTGGCTGTCATGGACGTGAGCGAGCGAGGAGGCTGTGGCTGCTGCGCAGAATGCGTGTGCGTTTGTCCATTGTAGCTGTGAAATAGCAGTTGTCATGTCCGGGGCTGGCTGTGCAGAGGCGAGTCGTGCTTTGCCCTGGCAGTGCCTCCGCAGAGCTCTCCATTGTGCCTGCCATGACAGCCGAGCCCACACGGATTGTTGTGGTCCTGCCAGCTACCATGCTCTCCGTGCATCCCTGGCGATGAAGCTGCTGAGCAGCTCAAAAGCTGTTTTGACAGACAGCGCTTCCATGAAAAGCCAGAGACAAAGGGCTCAGACAGAGAAAAGGTTGCTGTCACTGTGGCTTTTGCATTCTTTTTTTTGGCTTTTTTTCCCCCTTCTTTTTTCGTCCCCCTAAATACTGGTTAATCATTTGTTCAAAAGGCATTAGGGTAAATATAATGGCATCTCAGACCTTGTCCTTCTGCTAAGGGATACACGGGCTCTGTGCAGGCTGGGGTCCTTTGTGTTGCCAGGGTGTGTCTGTGCTGGCAGTGTAAATGGATGCTTTCTCCCTGCCTCTTTTCCCATATGAGATGACAAAGGTTATCCAGGAATGGAGGAATTACTGCTTTTAATTACTGAAATAAGGGGTTCAGGCTGGGTACCAGTTACTGAAGCTTAATTACATGGTCTTGTTATAGCCAAATCCCTCTTTTCCCTCCCCGCTTTCCTTCTTCTTCCTCCCTCCCCCACCCTCTGCACAAATCCTTCCATTAAATTGCCTCTGCAAATAGGAGAAGGACTTGAACAAAGAGAAGGATGTATGTGGGATAGGGATATAGATGCTGGAAGGGCAATGTTCAGCATGACAGTAAGAACAATAAAGCAGAAGTATAAAAGAATGAGATTTTGGTATATGTGTTAAAGTGACGTGGCTGTAGGGGAATGTGCAAATGGGAATGTCATAACAAAAGGAGATAATCGAATAGCAGATTCAGTCTTTTGGAGCTATGGAAAATGCTGAGCGTGTGGGATGGGAATTGCAGGATTTTGGGTAGATACAAAGTAAATGGGAGTCACAGAGTAACATGTCACACAAGGTGTGGATTGATGGGTGTCATAAAGGTGTACTAGAGTACAAAGGAAGTAGGGATCTGCATTTTTATCTTAACACACCTGCAGATTTTTATACCGGTGTTGCTAAAGAGTGAGCTTGGCAGGTCTTACCTATCCACAAAATTTTTTTCCCATTTGCCAGTGACCCAAGAATAATTCAGACAAAGCTTTTAGGCCTATAGAGAGCAACAGAATGACAGGGAAAGTGTAGATAAAATGGTAGATGTTTGTCAGAGCTGTGGAAGGACCATGAAAAGAAGAGGCAGATGAGAGGCATTGCAGAGTTGGGGGAGCAGGAGATTTGGGTCAGAGACCAATGGGAGAGTGCACAGAGGGGAAATTCGGGGTTGTCATTGTCAGGGAATGCAAATGTGTTGTTTCTGTTGTCATTCTCCAGCCTAACCCTATGTTCTCTGAGATGCTCAGTGCTGTGTGCAGCCCTGCAGGGTTTGTGGGGGTGGGGGTGATCCTCAGCACAGCCTTTTCCGCAGCAGTTCTCCAGAGGAACCATTTTGCTGCTGCAGGTTCTCATTTGGTTGTCCATCTCCATCCGTATGTAGTGACAAGGCTCCACAGCCTTTTTACCTGGTGATGAAGGCAAGCCCAGAGTTTCAGTGCAGGGTGCCAGGTAAGAAGGAGAGGGCTTCTAGCAAAATCTCCAAGTGGCATGTTGCCTTCTTGCAGATCAGTGACAATGTCCTGGAAGCCCATAAGGCTTCCTGAACTGCAGCTCCTTTCTCACCCCTGTCTTGCTCTTGGACCTGGGAAGACCTCTCTGTGTCTCCCAGAATCTACCCCTCTCAGGCTGATGGGAGCAGGGAGTGGGATGTCTCCTGCAGGTGTGCACCAGACTGGGTTTGTGGTGCTGCTGCAGAGCAGGTTCCTGTGGGAGATTGGAGGTGGGTAACAACAGCATGGCCGTGTGCAGCACATCGTGGGCTGGAGGACAGGATGTGCAACAGAACGTACAGGACACACATGCCTGTATCAGCATGTGGAAGAAAACTCGTGTATATATGGTTTGTGTGTACCATGCTTGCCTAAAGGAATAAAAAGATGATGCAGCCTCCTTCTCTGTGTGGGGTGGGAATGTCCCCAGGGCATACAGGCTGTGCCTGGCTAGTAGGTAGCACTCTTACAAGAACATCTGTTAAGCAGCGAGAGTGCACAGATAATCTCTGCCTTGAGGCGCTGGAAAGATAGGCAAGAGGTTCTGGTGACTGGAGCTGACTGAAATCATCCACAGGAGTGTTTCTTCCTTACTGCATCGATGCAGATGGTGGAGATAAAGTGCAGCTGGATCTTTAGGTATGAGGGACCTGGACCTGCATTGCAGAAAGTGCAGGTGGCCCAGGAGAATATGCTGTGAACTCAGGAATGGCCTACCCACAGCTCCACTACTGCCTCTCAGGTGTCTGAGGCTGTGAGAGCAAACAAAGAACAAATTTTTAGTCCCAGACATCTAAATTTTCTTCCAGCTCCTGGTGAGGCAAGATCTCACTCTGGTGTGGTTCCTGATACCCAGACAGTACTCTGACTTTTGCAACACCTTGTTGTGCTTTGCCCTGTTTTTAATTTATTTCCCTGTCTTTTTTTTTTTCTTTTCTAGTGTTTTCTGAAAGACTTATGTAATAGTAAGGGCAGGTTGATAAATCTAACATGGGTCACTTTCCCTGCCCTTGCAGAACAGCTACAGACTTTTACCTTTAATATTTGTCAGCCACATGGTTTCGCCTTCTTCCTCTATTTTCTAATGGGTATTTTTATCAATAGTGCAGTTGCCAGCTGCGATCAACCAGCTATTCTTTCATTGTTCTGGGATCAAGACTGTCTTGTCCTTCTGACTTGAGTGCTTTCATCTTCTTGACTCAAAAGCTCATTTTCTTTTCTGTACCTTCTTCCCCCTGTCTTATCTAACCTGTCATTACTGCAGGTTCAATATTCATCTTGCCAAAACAGCACTGAAGGTGCTGTTTATCTTACCTCTAATATCCTTCTTGCTGTGGTTACTCATTCAGGTTGATCAGGAGCTTTTCTCTTCTAATCTTCTCATCTTTCTTGGTGAGTTCAGATTTTTTTAACTGAAATTCAAAGTATTTTCTGCAGTATTTCTCCAAGCTGTTTTTTCTTGTTGGCGTTATAACTGTTTACCCTGACACGCCAGAGATCCGCTCTTTAAAAATTAAAAAGGTTTCATTACATCTCTGTTTGCTTTTTACCATTCTGTTTAATATAAACTGGGTCAGCTTGAGATGTTAAATCCAGAGCCACTTCTGTATCATGGGTGCTGGGTGAAAACTCATCTCAGTAGGCATGGTTCTAATAGTTGAACCCAAAAAAAGTAAATCCAAAGTAAGAGATGTGGAGACCTCTGCAGGTGGTTGAGACATGGAGGATTGGAGGTGGAGGTACCGTTCCTGTTGGCTGTGGAATCAAGGCCCATGGTGGACAAGATTTTGTCCTCATGCTTGTGGAAACCATTGGAATCTGACTGGTAGTGGAAAACCTCACTTGTCTCCTACCACTGCTGCTTTGTGGACAGTGTTCAGATGTGGATAAAGTGCTTCTGGCTGTCCAGTCCATAAGCCCAAAAGAGCCAGGAGCCCACCAACACATTCCAAGTGTGTGAAAGGCTGTGGGATAAGGTTTGAAGAAGCTTGAGGGAGTTTGACTGGCAGGGGGTGAAATCCATAGCAATGATCAGTGACAGCTGCATTGGTAACGAGCCTTAGCAGGGATTTGCCATTACTATTACTACCTGCCAAGCAGGTTCCCTGCATGCCCTCACACTCATCTCAAAGTTGGTTACTCTCCAATAGGAAGGAAATGGGCTGTCAAAATACCTCTGGTCTCTGATTCTGCTCCAGTTTTCTCTCTTGATGAAAATGATTTTAATATTAATTTTCTGAAAAAAGTGGGTCAAAGCCAGAACATACCTCTTAATATGAGCTCAAAACCAGGCTGGTCCACAAGCTCTTTCTCTCCTCAGCACAGCTGTGTTGTAGCCTTAGGATCATGTAGACAATATTTTCCTACTTCTCAGACACATGCAAGTACTTTTTACTGGGCAAGGCTGACAGTTGCTAAATTTACAGTGGGCTAAAAATACCAAACAAAACCCTCTGTGTTTGTTATCTGCTGTAAATGGAATGGAGGTGGAAGGCAGAGCTGTAATGTAGGTGAGTGGCCATAATGTGGCTGAGGGCAACTTCTCACTCAGGCTCAAGTTCTGAGTTTGGGCTCTTGGAAGAGACCATGTGTTGGTCTTTGGGCAGTGCTGAGGCTGTGGGGCTGGCAGTACCTTTGAGTGATAAATAATCAATATTTGAGTGATGTTAGCAAAGCTTTGTACTGACCCTTGGCAAGTGATAGGAAACTGGCTTTGCCACCAAACTGCCACTCTACTCTGACACAAAATACTCTCTGGAAGCAGAGAGCAAGTGTCACTGTCCTGTTACGCTTTTGGGGACAGTGTTAGAGATATCTCAGAGTGTATGGATGCTAGCAGTTCCTTTTGGGAACAGGAGAAGTCTCTGCTCTGACAGTTAGAGGAAAAAATATTCAATTAGAGCCTGTATAGAAAATCCTGGCAAATAGCAGGTTTTCACCTGATACTTGCCTCAGACCCACTGTTACCTTTGACTAGAGTCCTTGCTCCCTACTCAATTATACTAATCTCATCAGTTTGACTCCAGATCCGCACCTTATTTACAAACTCACGGTAGCTGCCATTGCTTCTAGTACATGCCCTAAATGCTTTCAGTGGGCTCATTCTTCTCTGTTATGGTCTGTCTGCACTGGTGCACTACCAGCCACGCAGCTGCTTTCCCTCCTTTTGCCTCTAGGCCCAATTCACCTGGGTTGTTTAGCAAGATAACTTCTTTTGGTCCCTCGCTGGGGTTCCCATGGCAAAGAGCAGGGGTGTGTGCCTCAGTCTTCATTGGCATGTGTAAGCTCCTGAGTAAGCTCAGATAGCATAGCTGTACTCTCAGATGCCCTTCTTAGCAGAGAAAATGACCTGTCTTGATTATTGTGCCAGTGCAATTTTCTGCTCTTAGCAGGCAGGTTCATTACAGTGTTCATCACATGGCGTTTTCCCTGTAGTCCCACCCTCAAACCTTTTCCAGTAACCCATGTGGCAAAATGATAAGCCCACACAAGGAGGAGATCCAGAGGAAGGAGTAAATATTTTGTATCTCTGGTCCCAAGATGCTGTTGGCCCACACAGTGTATTTTCCTTGGCTGTGTCTAATTCATTCTGATGATTGATACCTGGAGTGACAAGTCTGCCTGGGGTTAGGCTTACTCTGGTCGACCTCTCCTTTACCCCTTGCTCTCATGTGCGTTGCTCTAGTGGCTTCTAAGGGGATTCTTGCCAAAATGTCTCTTATCCTGGGCAGTGATTGTAGCTCCCTTCAGAAAACCAGCAAGAGGATTTCAGCATGCATCTGCACTTAGCCATCTCCTACCGGCAACAAGCTGTTCTCACTTGTCCGCAGTCAGTGACACCTAACTTATCCTGCTGCTGAGATTTGTCCTCCAACTGCAGGTTGTAGTGCTTGGAATGGTGTTGAGCGTGTTGTCCTTACCCAGCTGCCTCCTCCTGCCTTCAGCTCTTTGTCATATGCTTCATTTTCATTTCCATAGGCACTTGCTGTTTATAATTACTGCCTTTATAAAGCACTCTGAAGATGGTGACTTCTTATTACAGTAAGCCTGACAGCCTGTTTCTTCCGACGTGCTTCTTGGAGTGGCTGCTTTTGGTGGAGCACTGGGTCAGAGGACAGGTGAGGCAGCATGGAGCACAGGGTGACCTCAGGCATCCCTGATCCTGGTTGGAAATGCCAGCCAGTCCACAGCACCATAGGAGAGGAAGAGGGGGGAAACTGGAAGAGAACAGGTATGTCCTGGCACTGACAGGCAATGGCATGGGGGTGGTTAATGCACAAAGGTGGCAGTGCTCCAGCCACAGCCATTCAATTTATACTTGGCCGTACGTGGTTGAGAAGCCAGGAGTCAATTTTGATCCACCAGGATTTTTGTAATCTCTGGTTTTCTTGGTGGCTTTGCAAACATTTTAAAGATTCCATAGAGTATTTCCATCTCCAGAACCCTGACCTCTCCCAGGCTTTGTGCTGGCGACATGATTTGGTACCCCAAGGTAGAGAAACACCCCAAACTGAACTGATGCATTTGTCACAGGCACTGAGGAGTGATTCTGCTCTGTACCAGAGCACATTCAACAGCCAGGACTTTGGTCCAGTGCCTTGTTTCTGCTTTCCCCTTGGCATGAGTTGAGGTTGAAAAGAAATACCACAACAACCTCTCAGCCTGCAAATCAAAATGAAAGGGGAATATTCTTGCACCAATGCAGGCCACTAGACCTCACTGTTTTAGTGAGACAAATTCACTAGGGAGACCTTAGAAAGGCTTCAAGGATCCTTTTGTTTCTTGGGGAGCCTCAAAGAGAAATTGCACATTGACATGCTGAGAATTTATGCAGCCTGAGAGGACAAGCTCCAAAACCCACACTCCAGAGACGAAGGAAAAGAAACTCCTTTCCTCAGAGAACAGATATGTTTTTAAAAATGGCCTCATTTCTCCCAGGCTAGTCTTGTTGTAAACCTTGAAATTTTTTAACTTGATGCTAAGTTCCATAAGTGTGTGTAAGATAAGATAGTCACAAAAGTATGCTTTGTCAGATTCCAAATGATTAAACTGATTAAATACATTCCAACTCATTAAACTGATGTCATTAAGCTGCAAAAAGTAACTGATTGTCACCCTGGTCATAAGGGAGGTTACCTGGCAGGCATGTACATATGGATGTTAAGGTACGTAAGAAATGGAATGGAAAATTATTTTACAGCTTCTAATCCCACTGCCAATTGGAAAACTGTGTGAAATTAGTCACCCCAGCTCAGAAGCATGAATGCATAGCTGGAGGGAATTGAGAAACTTCCTAGGAAACTGAACAAGTCCCTGGGAAATGTTCCTAAGAGGAGAGATTGAAAAAATGGAAATTACTTGAGGTAAATGGGAAACTCTAGAGTTTGTGATATGAAATAATGAACAATGTAGAGAAAGAAAATAATGATTTATGAGGTGCCCTGATTTGTAACATGAAAGCACTCCAGGAAATTAAGGAGGATTATTCAAAACTGACAATATGAATACTTTTCACATACTGTGATTAATTAATCTGTGATTCTTGCTTTCAAACTTCAAAGCCCAGCAGTATTCCCAAATGGCTTGGCATTCTTGTGAATGAGACTACCCAGTGTATTTATAGTACATGTTCAGAAGTTGCAGAGTTTTAAAACCTTGTGGTTTTGTTAAGGCCCATCTCAGTGCAAGGGCTTAACACTGGCAAACGTGTGTCTCAGCTACGTGTCTTCTCTGAGACTAATGGTCCAGAAAAGATCCAACAGCTTCAAGAAAGAAGATGTTCAAATGTGAACATGTCCTATCTGCAAAGATCTGCGAGCCTGCAGTCTTAAGACTCAGTTCTCTCAAACACCCTTGAAGTGATTAAAAGCAGACTGCTCAGAGAATCAGAGGATAATGTAGGTTGGAAAGGACCCTGAATTCTCATCTCATTCCATGCCCCTGCATGTGCAGGGGCACTTTCCTCTAGAGCAGGTTGCTCAAAGCCCTGTCCAGCCTGGCCATCCTTTCAGTAGACTTGGTGGGTCTGATCTCCTGGAACTCCGACTGCTCTCCCAGTACAGAGTCAAGGATCATCCCTGTTTGCCCTCTCTTTTTTTTTTCCCCTCTGGTCGATAGGTCTGTGTGGCAGAACATCATCAGCAGAAGACCTTGGTTAATCCAGGGTTATGAGATTTAGTTTACCCTTAATGCTCTGTTGAGCCCAGTCATTCCAAGCCTAATTAGCACATGAGCTGTCTTGTGGAGTGATATCCTAAAATAAACTGTCCTGAATAGAGCTTTACAAACTGAGCTTGGTTTGGGTTGCCAGCCCCTACAAGGCATATGTTTCCCTCTCAGAAGGAAAGTATTTGTAATCATTAGGAGTGCCTGGTCTGCTTCATAAGTATTTTATTAAGATTCTGGCTTGCCTTTTGTTAGTTCTGCTGCATGGAAAATATTCTGTTATATAAACTGATGCTGTGGTTTCATCCAGATCCTCTTGAGTTCTGCCTTGCTGCCAGCAATGTGAACCCACACATCAGGAGGACACTTGGAGAGAGGTTGGTAATCAGACCAAGGATCTGGGAATACACTTATACATGAGCAGAATGAAAATCTTGGCACTGAAGGTTGGCAAATGGCACAGAAAATATGATCCTCTCCCAGACCTAGCCCAAGGACAAGTAATGAAGTTAAATATCACTATGTTCAAAAGTACTGACAGATAACTACTAGTGTGGCATGTAATTTGGTGTGGAAGGCACTGGTTTGGGAAGTTACAAACTCTAAAAATCTGCAAGAATTCGGGGGGAAAAAAAAAAAAAGAACAATGAGGGATGATTGTATAGTCTCCTAAATTTCTATGGACACGTTATGAAACTTGCTCTGCAATGTAAACTGCTCCCAAATCACAGAGGCTTCTTGTGACTGGGTAGTCTCATGTTGACCCAAGGATTTGTTCGTACATCAGACATTTCTTGTCTCATCATCCCAGGAATCATTCTGCCTTTTTTATTTTTACCCACACTGAAATGAGACTCAGACATCATTGCAGAGGACCTGTTTGTTCAGGTACTTGGTCAAGAAATGCACAATCTTAACAGTAACCAGGCAATTTCTGTTTTCAAATGTGAGAGCTCAACGATCTTTTCCTCCAGCTGCCTTCAAGGGGTTGTAAAATCCAGCCTGTGGACTAAAAGCATTTTGGTATCAGTGTTATTTTCATATATATCCATGTATTAATATAGTCTAAATAATTTATTTCTATGTATTATTATATATGGTCATGTAAATAGTATGATATGATATGATATGATATATAATTAACATATATATGTGGTCTTAATGTCCTTCAGAAGGCAGGATAAATTTAATGTATTAACTCCTCAGGTGCTGCTTTTATTGGGCTTTTTTGCTTTGTACAATGCTGTCATCCCCAAATCGGGGAGTTGCCAGCCTCCAGACCATTGCGTATTCCTGTCTTGGAGACACAGAAAATGTCTTCCTGTGTATCCAGGCATTTCCTGGTAGAACATTGGTATTGGTAGAACATTGGTATTGGTAGAACAGCCTAGGGCTAGGAAGGGTTAAAGTCTCCTGCAGCCTTAGCAGGAGTCAGCTGTTGGTCACAGCTGCTGATTGAAAAACCATTTAGATGTGCAGTGTGGAAGAGGAACATTGAGTAAAAACAGGCTGCTGCTGAGATGTGTTCTGTTTGTGCCTGATTTTGGTGCTCCTGATTTGTTTGCACGCAGTGTGCATTAAATTCCGTGTAGGATTGCATCATTTAATACAGCTTTGCAGATGCAGGCATTCAGGCTGCCTGGCGGATCTGGTGTCCATCACTCCTAGGTAATGCCATACCTGCACTGCTTCTCGTGTTCGCTGGGATGTGGCAGCAAACCGTTGCAGCACTGCTGTGTTCCAGTCTGAAAATAGCTTTTTGACATTGCTAGCTGCTTCATTTACAATGGAGTGATATTTTTGTTATTTCAAGAGCTTGGCCTGGCTGTGGTTTTACTTGACTCCCCTGTAGCCACTTTTGCTGTCTGTTCTGTTTCTGCTGTTGTGCTGCATGAGATACATCTGTAACCTGCCATCTCAGAAATGTTTGTTTTTCACTTGATAGTGAGTGATTCCTACATACGTGGCACTCTGGGCTGAAGAGACAGTAAACATCATTTTACAGCTTCTTTTTACTGAGTTATATTAAGGCTGAGCTCCTTATTTGTCAGGCTTTTTCAAGTGGTCACTAGTGCATTTGTCTTGCAGGGAGAGTTTTTGTTCTTCCGGGGATTGTTATGCAGGGATTGTTTCTGTGATTCCTGCAATGCATGGTCTGAACACAACTGGAATGCCGGTTTTAATCTGCACAGAAAGGAAACAGTAGGGAAGATATGCAGCCATTCTGCAGATCTGCAGAGTGGCTGGAGTCTGTATGGGTGTGCTGAGCTGTACTGCAGCAAGATCTTGTTCATAGTGAAGACAGACTTTCTTTGTCCATTTTAGGCCTTAGGTTGTCTTTTCTCCCCAAGTCATGAAGGTGGTAGAGGATATAGGACTGCTTGGTAGTCCAAGGTAGAGCTGGCCTCGTGTGGGTTTTTTTTGTGCAGATGAAGATTGTGCTCCTGAAATGATCTTCCCATAAGTTTTGGATAAGTAGGTCATTTGCTTTGCCATGGTCTGGCCAACACTTTGTTGCCTGAAGCCAGATTCCAGTAAGGGTTAGGGAAGAAAATCCAATGCAAGTGATTTGTCACTTCTCTTTGAGAGGTCTTTCCAAAGGATGGTGCAGGGTTGTGTGAACTGATAGATGCAAGTAACCAAGGCGACCACAATCCCCAGCTGAAGTGCAAAGAGTAAATTTATCCTATCACCTCGCTGTCTGGAAGGTTTCAAAAACAGATGGGGACACATACCCTGCTAAGCTTATTCCATCTTAGCAGGGACCAGAAGCACATGGGCCTGTTCCCTGGCCTCCACATCTCAAAGGGCCTGACTCATGTGCAGTGCATCACAATTCTGTGCTTTCTGTGACCTCCAAGCTTCTTACTGCTCTTTCTCCCAGTGGGGAGGCCCAAGCCTATGAAGAAAAAGGTTTAAGTAATTGACAGCATTATGTTGTCTTCTATAGAAATTCAATTTCTCAAGACAGACAGAAAACAACACAAAGCAAACACAATACATGAAATTTCCCACACTGAATATTCTTGATGTTGCACTATTTGGTGCAGTACACGTGGCTGGAGCTTGGAAAGGATGAGGCAGACAGGTCCAGGGTCAGCATGCAAGAATTCTCTTTATTCTAATTTTCTGACTCCATTTATATACACTGTACATAAGTGGCCAATTATTGGCCAAGGCAGGTCAACCCATCACTTGGATTGGTGACCATTCCAATCACTCAAATGCTTTTCTCATAGCAAAAGAATGTAAACATTTTCTTATTTATGTGAAAAGTGTGAGAATTCTCTCTGAGTTCTAAAAACCATCAGAAGGCTTTAGCTTTAATATCAGAATGCAAGTTTAAGACATGCAAAAACAGAGTGACAGCATCCCTCAGCTGCCAGGTCATCTTGAGTGAAAACAAGATGTTTTTCCTCCTCACTAAATTTTACACTTTCAAGCTTTTTCCCCCTGCAATAGTGTGATTCTTGGGATGCTCTATGCAGGACTGGAAGTTGGAGTTGATAATCTTGATGGGTCCCTTCCAACTCAGCATATTCTGTAGTTCTAATCCCTAATTATAGGGATGCTCCAGATCCCCAGCAAGACTATAAATCTCCAGTGCTGTTGAGAATATCATGTCCTCTCCCCTTCTTGATGTCATCTTAGGAGCCTTCACCCCTGCAGTGGAAACCTAAATAAGAGCAGCTGCCCATTCACCATTGCATGTAGCCCTATGACAAACTTAGGGAACAGTTCTGCCACCCTGTGCAGGCACAGGTCAGAGAGTTGGCCTTGACTCCTGAAGTTGAGCTGAGTTTGATGCCTGACTCCCTCAGCCAAACACTCCATGCCCTGCCTCCAGCGGCTGTTATGGTGGAGAGTGTTGAGCTCGCAGCTCCCAGGCATAGAAGGTGGTATGAAAACCTTCAGTTCAGATTTCTGCTGGCTTTGACTCAGGCTCACCCACAGCTGATGGCTGTGGTTTTGTCACCACTCAGCTGCAGCTGCTGGTTCATGGGGTCCTCAGTTGGGCAGGTCAGCACGTTGATGAGGCAGCCAGCTGACAGCCCTGCTTTGCACAAATCATAAAATCATACAATGGCTTGGGTTGGAAGGGACCTCAAAGATCATCTAGTTCCAACCCCCTTGCAATGGACAGGGAAGCAACCCATTAGGTCAGGATCACTGAGCTCTGACCAAAGCTGTGCAGTTAGGGAGGGGTAGTCTTGGCATCTTTGAATACTGAATGTGCCCAGAAATTTCATATGCTTGTAGGATTTTCTGTCTTTCTGTGTGAGTTTTTGAGTGCTCTGGTGACCCTGCAAAACCCAGGCTCCAGCACCCAGGCAGATCTGTGCCTCAAAATGGAATTGTGTGATTTCTGCTGTTGTAAGACCTTCAGGAAGCTTTCAGAGTGCTCAGGCAAAAAGATGCTGTACAAGCATAGGCCCTCCTGCTGCTACTGCTGCTGCTACTAGAGTGTCTGTGATAAGAAAGGATTTACTGTGTCTGCAGTTTAATTCAGCAGCAATTTCTGTGTGATATGAACAGCTAGAAACATCAGTCTTTTTCTTCTCTGCCGATTTGCATAAAGTAATTAGGAGCATATGTGCTGGGGGCTGGGGCAGGGAGGAGGAGGAGCAGGTTCCATCCCAGAACACCTCAGTGGATGCTCTGAGTCATGGCCTGTAAATGGCTCTTGCCGAGTGCCACATGCCAGATGATGAGTCACAGAGCAAGGGAGCACAGAAATGGGAGAAACTGGTTTGGTCACTGTCCTGGCTCTGTGTTAGCTGGTACAGATCTGCTGCTTGAGCTATTTCTGATGTCTTGTGTAACTCTAAATGCACAGAGCAGCTGGGGCTTCTTGTCCTCTGGCTGGGAGGCAGTACCTGCCTCACACTGCTTAAATCATCATCAGGACTACACACACCACACCCATTGCTTAGTTTTGTGTGTGCTGGTAACCCCTGGCCCATGCAGCTCCTTTCTGCCAGCAGCACAAGGACTGTGACTGACCATCACGTGCTGTGGTTTCCATTTGGAACACATCATAATCCTATATAGTTCTGGGATGTAATGATACATTAATCATGGGCTTAGTCAGGCTGTCCTGAAAAACCACTGGAAAAAAACCTGGCCAAGGCAGGGCTTTGTGGAAAGAAAAGGGAAGTGGTCTTTTCAGGAATCACTGCACAGCAGCACAAGAGGAATCAGCCTGAGCAGAGGCAGAAGCTTAGGAAGTATTTAGTCTTTCTATTTTTCTGCAGCTCCCTTTATACATAAAATGCTGGAATATTCACCCTGGGAATATGCAGACCACCCTAACTATGCACCCTGTCCGCAGAAGCAGGGAAGGAGAGATGGAGGTTTAGGATGAGTCAAACAATTAGCATTTCCTTTTACACCTTTATTTTTCAATAAACACACTGCATGATTTAATAAAGCACTTAATGAAGGTGTGAATTTGACAGAGATGTATTAGCTGGCAAGAAAGAAACAGGTGTCCAAACAAATACCACTAACTAGACTCATCCTGCAACAATTTACAGGCTTCCTCACCTCCACGCTCTGCGTATGTATTCCCATGGTTCAGACCCATCCCCAGGCCACTCACCCTAAACCACTCATCCTCTTCTCCAGTGCTGCTCCTTGAATGCCCTCCAGTTTTCTGGAATTTTCCTAATAATTTTTTTGTTCAAAACCATCCAATGCTTTCTGGCAGCTTTTGACTAGCAGAGCTGGGGCAGGGATGAGCTGCATTATTGGTGCTGGATGCCGTGAGACCTGAGATCTCCCATGCTGTCTGAAGAGTGGCTTTCAGTTTGAGTTAGTCTCCCAGCCCTTTTGACTGGAGGTAGATATACAGGGAGTAAACTGAATATATCTCTCCCTGTGGAGCAAAGAGGAGATGTCTGTATTGTGCCTTTGTCTGCAAGATCACACAAACAGTTGGTTTTTGCAGCATTTCTGCTGGTGCTTGTTTTGTAGGGCTGTGTGGTTTCTTCAGGCACATTAATGCAAATGCACTGTAGGAGTCAGGGGTTCAGGTGGAACAACCTTCAAAGAACAAGCAACTCTAATACAAAAGATTTTTTTTCTGTCCCTTCCATGAAACTGAATGCCTAGCTTTTAACCTTATTTTTGCATATACCCTTGAATGACATGATGAATTTTGGTCTGTCTGGGGAAGATGATGATGGCAGTGAAACCATAGCCATACAGAAGGAGTCAGCAATAACCCTCACAGTTAAAGGTTTCCTTTGGACACTCAATTTAATGACTGAAGTGGCTGAGGTTTGTAGAAATAATAATCTGTTCAGAAAAGCCATCCTCCAGAAAGCCAGCATTGCCTCCAGCTGACAGTTCTGATGAAGTTGCGCCTGCTTCCTCATCCTCTGTGCTCTATGTGCAGTCTTTTTACATTAAAATCACATTTATCTCTCATATCTCTGTGTACCTCCTCCAGTGCATTACATTTTATGAGGAAGCCTGTGCTACTGTGAGTTGAACGCTGTCACCCCCTGTGTGTGCAGGGGACAGCACGGAGCAGAGCAGAGTATTAAGGTTTCAGCTCTAAAACTCCAAAATCGTGGTTGGAGCCATAACAAATATCAGAGTATGCCTGTAGATGTGCAGCCACCACACATAACTCATCAGCCCTTGGAGGCAATTGCAGTCAGGTCTGGTTGCTTCTACACAGTGTCCTCAGTCTTAGGGGTATGACAGGGAAGGGATTTGGGGCCTCTGTGTAGTGGTCAGCAAGGACTTAAAAGGCATGGAGTGCAGACCCCAAAGTATTCTGCATGCTCCTGTTACCTGCAGCATGCTGCCTCCTCTTGAAAGCTCAGACATGACCTAATAGGCGGCTCTCAGATCAATGCTGAACCATCCTTTGCACTTACCTGCTTTTTGCGTAGAGCTTTGCTGCAGCTAAGTAGTTTTTATTCTGTATATTTATTTCCATGGGGGTTCAATCATTCATGAGCAATTCCATACCCAATGTAGGTGTCTCACAAAAAGCCATTCTTCCTGCTCTGTATTTTCCTGTTTGGAATGAAACATCCACAGTGTCACACTCACCTTCTCTGGGTAACCCTTAGCACCTCAAGGAGGAGCTTGCTGAATAAACAACCCATATCTGCCATGTTGCAGCAGATGGTGTCAGTATGGAGAAGGCAAGAATTCTGACATTTGAAAATAAAATGGCTGATATGCAGACATGCGTAGAGTTGTGGTGCTCCCTGCATGCCTCTCTGCCTTGTGCTGCCATTACGTGCTGTTCTAGGCAGGAATCGATGCTGGATGCTGTGTTTGCTCTTGTGTGTGCAGCATTGAGCAGGATTCAGCACAACAATAAGAAGAATGAACTGATTTGGCAAAAAAGTCTTCAGATATGAACTGCCTATCCACATCTGTAAAATTCCTGTTGCAAAAGGGGAGTGAGGGCTTTATGAAGAGCTGATCAAAACCAGCAAAATGTGAAACTGGTCTGCTTGATGCGTTTTATTCCCCATTGTCGATCCCAACATAGCAGACCCTGAGTTGGAAGAGGAAGGATACTTCTATTATCTTCCATAATAAGGAAGATTGAACTAATGGTGTGGCCAAGAAGGATGCTCTGGTGTTGGAAACTGAATAATCCTTGTGCTGTCAGTGCTACTGCCTACCTCCCTGCACCCCTAAGTCTGGGAAAGGCAGGAGAGCTTGCAAGGGAGAGAAAAGGAGTAGCTACGGCACAGAATGTCATGCCTATCCCTAGAGAAGCCATCAGAATGTCTCCCAGCAGGAGCTGTCTGTATGTCACCCATGATCCTGCACCTCAGAGCCTGGCACTGGGAGCAAGTCGTTGGGTGCAGGCAGGATGGGCATCCGTCTGCTGCAGCATCTCTGGTGGTCAGTGAACCACAGCCCACCTGGCGAGCCAGCGCTGCTGCTGGAGCCAGAGAGCTGGGCAGAGCCGCGTGTTGCAGCCAGAGCACCGGAGAGACAGATGGGAAATGGCTGTGTGTCAGCTCTGACATTTTGCAGTCAAATGTCAAAGTGTGTCTGTGCAAGCTTCATCCTCCCACAGCAGCTTCTGTGCTGACATGAATTGTGTGCTGCTCGGCAGGGCTTGTCAGCAGATGGGTGCTGATGCTGGGAGCCTGCTCCAAGCAGCCGTTTCCCAGAGGCAGCAGAGATCTGGTGCTTCAGCAGTCGAGTGTGCTGCCATCATTGTCTGTATCCTCAAAATTATGTTTTTCAAGTGGTTGCATTGTGGCAGTACTTGAAATACAGCAAAGCCTGGTGGAGAAATGTGATCTGAGCATCACAGTCAGATACAAGAGCAGTAACAAAGGCAGGATGGGCTACATGAGTAGATAGGCACTGGGGGACCAGCTTTTTACCCAATATGCTTGTGAGGTAGGAGCAGGAAGACAGGATAAGCGCCTGCTGAGTTCCATAGAAATAAACCCAGATAAATTCAGAGTTCCTGCTGTGCCATCAGTGGTGCACAAGGTCCAAATTGGGGCATGAACACCACTCCAGTAAGTGTGTGTATGTGTGTATGTTCTAGGCTCAGGGTCTAGAGCTGCTGTTATCCACAGTGGCTCTTGAGCAATGGGATCTTAGGGATCCTTGATGAAGAAAATCTGCCCCCCAGAATCTGGGCTGAGTGGAGATCAGCCTCTGTGGCAGCAGCCGTGGGAAAGGAGCCAAAGGCTTGTAAGACAGAGAAGTCACTGAAAGGGGTATAAAGCCTGATAGAGGTTTTAGGGAGACTACAGGTGAGGGAGAGTTTAGGGGTTGCACAATTAGTAGCCCAGTTGGATGTCTACCACCTGGTCCAAGTGGTCCAGGTGATATCTCTTCTTCAGAGCCTAAACCTGGATCAAACATCCCAGGGAGAAGCAGACATGTAGGCGAGTGTCCCAGCCATGTAAATCTCTGGTAGCATCTACCAGAAGGTCTGTCCTCTGACACTGGTGTTAGCATTAGCTTTTGCATTATCAGGTGCTTACTGCAAGCAATAGCTCTGTTTCCATCTTTGTATTTTTATTTCCTGCCAGCATCATCCTGTGTCTGTGAGAAGCACTACTGTACGTGGGAGGAAAGTACTTCTTTTGATCATTTTTATTGTCTTCTAATTGCTATTCTTACTCCTTGAGGCTGAAAGAAATGGAGTTCCTGATGTTTCTGTGTGGCTGTCTCGTTGCTCATGCTCTTGTTCTAACTTCATTTAACCCCCATTTCTCACTTTCCCTCCTGTGCCCCCCTGTGCCCTTGTAGGTCTGCTCCAAATCCATTGTCACCCCACAGTCACGAATGCTGGGGTAAGGTAGGCAAAAGCCACTGTGAATACCACCTTCTGGAGTCTGAAGGTCAGTGGTGGGGGCCCTGGAGTCCAGAGCGGGATTGCAAGATGCAGTTTTCAGGGTACAGTGATCACTGAGGGTGCATGGATGAGTTATGGGTCAGTAATGCTGACCAAGGGTGCTTGGCCCAAGGTTTTCAGAACAAGTGGTAGATCTGTAAGAGCATTAGGTAATTTTTTAATCTCTCAAACTCATCCTGGATCACTGCTGTCTTTTGTGGTTTCTCCCTCTCCTTGCTGCCTTAGCTGCCTGCCCATGCACTTGTCTATTAGATTAGCTGATGGGTGGAATGGAAGGCAAGAGGAAAACCCCCTACAGGCTTGTGCTGGAGGTATTTGTAGGCTTCACCTGTGGGTTAGGTGATGAGGGAGAAATGGGTTTGTCCTTTGCTCTCCCATGTCAAACACTGGTGAGTATCTACAAGAAAGATGAGAGAGACTTTTGATACAAACAGAGAATGATGGGACAAAGAGGAAAAGCTTTAAACTGAAAGATGGCATGTTTAGATTACATATTAGGAAGACTTTTTTTATTGTGAGAGTGGAGAGGCACTGGAATGGATTACTCAGAGAAATTGCTGATGCCCCATCCCTGGCTCAAGGCCAGGTTGGATGGGGCTTTGAGCAACCTGGTCCTAGGGAAGGTATCCCTGCCCATGGCAGGAATAAGATGTTCTTTAAGGTTCCTTCAGCCCAAACCATTTTGTTATTCCTCTGGCTCTATAAGAACCTGCTATTGACTGAACATAGGGAGAGTGGGGCTCTTAGTGTCTTGCCTGTGCAGTGCCCTGCCTGAATGGCTCCTGGGGCTGTGGCAGTCACACTGTTGTGAAGTGCAGCAGGTAATAAGCAGGTAAATGCCGCAGATAATGCAGCAGAGAGATATGATCCCCTCCCAGATGACACTAGGGACCAGTTTGAGCTGAGGTTTCACCATCAGCAAAAGGTCAGCAAAAGCCAGTATGCTGTAGTATGGGACCTATTTGACCAATGCCAGTGGCTCCCCGTGGCATCTACTCCTTTTCACTGGAGAGACCCTTGTGTACATAAGTAGTAGCATACTTTGGCATATTTCCCTGGCACTGTTAAAAGGACTGAAGATTTCATGGGGTCTCCTGGATTTGGAGAGGAATGACTGTTGCTACTTTTCTGTTCCAGTCTGCTCTTGCCTTCCAGTCTCTTCCTGGATGTGTGTGTGTGTCTGTTGCAAGACCTTGCCGTGTTTGGTTCTTGAAGGAAAGTTCAATGTATCTAAAAGGAAGGAAAGATGTTCAATCCAGTGTGAGAAGATAGACTGCTCTCATCAGAGTGCAGTGCTTCACTTCAGACTCTGTGCTGTTTTCCTGTGAGCACACAGTGCCATCTGCAGTGAGGTCTTTGTTTGGCCCAAATCCTGTACAGCCCTTTGGCCACTTGACTGAAACCAGCTATTCTCTTCAGATAACTTTGACAGGTATCAGGTGGAATCACAAGTGTTGTCCCAGGAGCCTGCATGGAGGGTGACGTGTTTGTTTTACATTGTGATGGTTTGTCTCCCAAAAGAAGGACCTTATGCTCAGGTACTTGTGCTGACAAGGAACCAGTCTGTTTGATCTTTGTCAACACGTGAAATCTCCAGTCAAACCAAGGATGCTTTAAATAGTCACTGCCTTTCCCGAGAGGTGACTTCCTTTGTGATTTTGTTTCTCTGTAGGTATCTGAATTCCCTCATGAGAAGTGTCCTCCCTGCCACTCATGTGCAGCCCTACCTGTTCATGGGTGGTACCAGCTTCACTGATGCCCTGAAGAGTATTCCTCACCATGGATAGTCCACCCAAACTGACTGGTGAAACGCTGATTGTCCATCACATTCCCCTGGTGCACTGCCAGGTCCCTGATAGACAGTGCTGCTCCGCGAGCAAAAGGACCAACCCCTTCTGCCAGCCAGAGCTCGGCACTACACGGACCTCTGCCCTTCCAGACAGAGACCTCTCACAGACTGACTCCTTGGTGTACAGCACCTTTCTCCAGACCTCTGAAACCTCAGCAGAGGCCTCAGACAAAAAAGAAAGAAAAGCAAGGGATCTGATTGTCCCTAGTGTCAGTAAGCGACACAACCCTTTCCTGCTGAGTGAGGGTGAAGACCTCAGTATTTTTGGGGATGACTTGGGTCAAAAATCTTTCCACCTTCACAACTCCCTCGTCGATGGCAAACCTCCCTTCAGTCTGCAGGATCTGGCCTTGCCCCCTTTCCACCTCCATGACTCCAGCCACATTGTGAAATCCTGGAACATGGCCAGCCGGTCCGGTGTGGTGGACGGGCAAGAGGACAAACTCAGCAGTGATGACATCCAGAAGAGGAACAATGCGAACAGATGCCATCAGGCCACGGAACGCATGGAGCTGGATGAATGCAGCTGTCATCGTGGCAGCTCCTCCAACTTCTCCTTTGACAGTGGTGACCAGGAGTGGAACCAGAACACGGGTGAACCGCTGAGGAATCAGGATGCACTGCACAGGACATGCAGTTGTTCCAGCTCAGAGATCCAGCACTGTCGCTGCTACAGTTCATCAAGTCAGTCTGAAGTGATTGACCAACAGATGGGCTACATCAGTGACTCTTCTTGCAACAGTTCTGATGGGGTCCTTGTGAACTTCAGTGCTCTCTACAACAAAATGAATGGTCAGTCTCAATCCAACCTGAATTCAGCTAATTTGTCCTGTGACTCTTCCTTCTGCAGCCACTCAGACACAGGAGCTTTTTACCTTGATTTACATTCATCACCCACTGAATCCAAGATGTCTTGCGAGTCACATAACCCAGAAAGTTCGGGGAAGGTGTGTGGGTGTCAGCACTCCTCCTCACCTGTCCTTGACGCTAACTGCAACTCCTACCACCTGCACTGTGAGCCTTGCACATCAGAGAGCTCAGACCTCACTGCCTGCTTCCAGAGCCAAGCACGGCTTGTTGTGGCTACTCAGAATTACTACAAGTTAGTCACATGTGACTTGTCTTCCCAGTCATCCCCTAGCCCTGCGGGATCTTCCATAACTAGCTGCTCAGAAGACCAGACCAAGGGTAGCCCAGCCCAACCCACAGAATACTATCTGTTCAGAAGGCCCGACCTGAGACAAGAAGAAGGCAATGTAGAGTGCAGCGAAGAGGAGCCAAAGGGAGAATCCAGCCAGAACATGATTGAGGGTCAGGTCTATGTCAACGTGTCGCCACCAAACCTCAACACAAGCCGGCAGCGCTCCAGGAGCTATGATCAGAACCTGGACAGGAGTCCTGGCAGCAGGCTGGGCTCCTTGGAGCGCATGGTGAGCTGTCCAGTCAAGCTGAGTGAAAGTCCAGCAATACCCATTCAGAGCTCTCCCCCCAGGAGGGTCACATCGTTTGCTGAGCTGGCTAAAGGACGGAAAAAGAATGGCACCTCCCCACCGCTCCGCTCTAGTGGTGATTCTTCCCTGGAGTTCTCTCCTATTCCTGAGACTCAGCGGGATTGCCCAACCTTCCTTGAAGAAAGAGCTCGGCGCAGCCAGAGTCTTCCACCCATGCCCTTCATCCATGGCCTGAACCGGAGCTGCGAGGGCTTCTGTTTGAATCATGCTTTTGGGGACAGCCAGGCTTTGTGTTCCACCAAAGACTCGGTCTCCAGTGAGAAGGTCCCCAGTGGGCATGGGGCAGGTGAGCAAGCCTCTCTCTCCCTGCTGACGGAGGCAGATGCCAGCTTCTCAGGTGGCTCTGCCAGTGGCCACGGACAAAAAGATGTTAGAGCCCAAGCAGACGGTAAGGAGCCAAACTAGGCAGAAGGGAAAAGTAAAAAGGAAGGGAGCTTGTTGGGATATGAGGGGAGCAGCAGGGAAACCTGCATGGTGATAAGAGACCAGTGCAGGGACAGTTTGGTTCCTGGACTGCCAGTCCCTGGGAGGAAGCCTTGCTGTGCTTTGTCACAAATGCCTTTCAGTCTCATATCAATGCAAGTATCTTGTTCTTGTATTTCTAAAGCCTCCTGAGGTTCTATTCAAACCTTTCACGTCGTGTTAGCGAGGACATGGCATTGATACTGAGAGAGTCTGTGCAGCTTGAAGGGTTGTATCCCTTCCAGGGTATTTCCTGTGCTTGTCCATGAGAATCACCTGCCCTTAGCTCCTAAGACAGAGATGTGAAGATGCTCAGCAGAATCATAGTCACAGCCTTTCTTTTTTGGAGTTATGTGGGGCAGAGGTGGAAAGGGAAGAGGTATAGCCAGCAGCTGCCTTTCCATACAGGTCCAGAAGCTCACACAGTTTCTGCTAAGACTTAACAGTGTGAGTCCTGCAGAGTCTAATCTGTGTAACTCTGCTGGAATGTCCTGATCATGTCCTCCACAGATCATGTCCTGCTGTGAATTGCAGCAAATGTTCCCAGGGAGAGCCACTGTCACAGTTACCTCTGTAGGGAAGCCTGTAATATGTGAGTTGTTTTCCACCTTGATATTGCTGTCCCTTGTCCTCATGAGGAGGCTGTGTGACGCTCCCCTTGGAAGTATGGCTGATTCATTGGAAAGGCTGACCTGGAACAGAGACTAGACAGAGCTAAGAGAATAAAGCAGATATTTACTGAAAGGCCTTTAAGGGTACACCTTGGCAGGACAAGAGCCTGGCCAGGGCTACACCCAGGATGGACCCAAAATGGTCACAAAATGGACAACTGGTCAGGAGGTCACACAGTTTTATAGGTTGTGGGCCATTTGCATATTGGGGTTAATTGTCTAATTACTGCTTCAGATTATGAAGTCCCATCCTTCTTCTTTTCTCTCTTCAGTCCACCATTTTATGCTTTTGGGCCTGAAACTTGTAAGGGTTGTCCTTGGTCTCAGGCTGGAAAAGGTTTGTTTGTCCACCTACTCAGTTAAGACTTAATATGAAGCTCACAACTACACACCTAGGCAGCACAGAATCTGAAGAACATGAAAGATGAAACTTAAGGCACCATGGCCATTTCTCCAGCATAGTGGAAGACCTCTGTCTCTGCCCTAGGCAGGTATTTTACCTGCTTCACAGGAAAAAACCCTTCTAAAATGCCTCTAACCGGACCACTGCAGTAAACAACCCCTACTATGTCAAAGAATTACGGTGCCTTAACCAACTTGTCTCCACTTAATGTTCTGAAAATATCTGTCAGGAGGTAAGAACATGTGGTTTATTGCCATGCCAGGGGTGGGAGAGACTTTTCTTGTCTCTCATGCAAGAACTTTGGCCTTCAGAGCAAAAGTTTTTTAGTTATTGTCTTGTTTGTTTATTGAGCCTTAAATGTGTGCTTGACAGTAGAGGCAAGTCTCTGCTGGGAGAGGGCAGCACAGCAGCAGCCCTCTTAGCTTCAGAGGGAGGGCTTGGAAGGAGCAGGCCCTGCTCATGGAGGAGGGGGCAGACAGGAGCTTTCAGGGTAATATATCCCAGCAGTTGCTGCCCACTGCCCTGTGAGATCCCTCCTTCTGCACTGTGACAGCAAGGCAGGCATCAGGGCTGTGCAGGAAGCTTCTGCCTGCAGCTGGGGATGGAGGCATATCTGCCTTGCTCCAGCCCTGAGCAGCATTCAAGCCTCTAGCCTGAGAGGGGCTAGAGGGAAAGCAAGCCCCGCTAAAAGCTGGATACAGAGAGAAAAATCTGGAACACCCTACTGGCAGCAGGTAGGACTGACCAGGTATTTCAGTCAGCCCCATATATGCAGCCGGTGCTGTGTGTGTTTTGCCCTGAATGCACAGTGTGTCACACTTCAGATGTGTCCCTCAGGATATTTGTGGCCCCATCAGGAGATGGAGGCATGTACACATGTGCATCAGCCCACCACACTCCTGCAGGACATCCGAGTACATCATTTGCTGGAGCAGACTGGCACTTTTCAGGGGTGGAGGGAATGTCCTGTTTAGGTCTGGTAGAGGCAGGGTGATGAAGGAAGCTCTGTGTTCCAAAGCGGGGACAGTTACAGGGAGAAGAAGAGGGAGGGAGAAAGGGAAGCAGGCAGCCTTTGCAGCAGCACCAATACATTGCAACGTGAGATGCAGAGCTGCAGTGCTATTGCATGTAATGCTTATGCTGGGCTGTGCGAGTCCACAGTGCTTGTGGGAGGGGAAAGTCCTTTGGGATGAGAAATCTCTCTGTACCACAGAGTGTTGGGCCTTGACTTTGTGGTACTGCTTGGGCAGAGGCAGCTCAAGGACAGTCACCTGACCCCATGGCTTTGTGCTGTCCAGAGGGCAAGAGATTGGCAAAGGATGTGAAGCTGGTGACCCTACCAGGACAGACAGGGTTCTGGTGCAGTGCTCTCCTCTTCCAGACAGCTGGAAACTCTGCACTTGGGGCCAGATATCTTTTATCTTGCCAGCTCTTGATGTGTGTAACCACTTCGGACTTGAACCTCTCTGTAACGGGCCTCTAGCTCATCCTCTTCCTCGTGCAACAGAAAGCACATTCCCTTTTGCTGTATTCTGCTTGGCTGAGGATGATTGTTGCTCTGCCCATCCTCACTTTCTTCCTCTTTCTCTTCTTGAAGGTGGTGGCACAGACAACAAGCCTGTGGTACGCTACAGCAAGGACCAGCGTCCCACAACTCTGCCTATCCAGCCCTTTGTTTTTCAGCACCATTTCAGCAAGCCACCCAAGGCACGTGCCCTGCACAGCCATTTTGCCTCCAGCCTTTCCCAGCTGTACAGCTTGTCCAGCAACCGGCCTGCCGGCCAGCAGATCTCCAGTTCCCAGTCCTCAGCCTGGGCTGCCTCGGCAGAGCAGGTGGCAGTGGCGGGGAGCCAAGCCCATGGCACGCTCGTGACCCAGCGCTCCGTGGACGGAGCTGCCTCACGCAGTGATGGGGGCATCAAGAAGCCCGGCCCTGAAACAACACGTCCATCCCCCCTGGGCAGTTACTCCCCCGTGCGATGCAACGTGCCTTTCTTCCAAAGCGTGGACTCCTCTTCCTCGCCCACCACAGAGAGAGCTGAAGACAGCCAGCCCCCCAGAAGCAGGTCCTGCCCCATCTCTGCTAACTTGCTTCCCACCAGGTCGTCCCCTGCTGTCAGTGCCATGCAGCCCTCCAAAGCCAGCAAAGCTGACACGCTGAGGCAAAAGGAGAACCCCAAGCTGATTCCCAAGAAGGAGGCCTCGCTGGAGCCAAGCCCACCACTCTCTGAATACCGACTCCACAGCGGGTCCCTCCCACCCCTCTCAGTGGGTGGCATGTCCATGAGCAGAGCAGGAGGCCGTGCAGATTCATACTGGAGAAGTGGCAGTGAGAACAGCAGCTCTGGTCCCCTGAGCAGCATGGGAATACGGCCTGTCAATGGTAGGTACCCATCCTCCAGGAACTGCTAGTCTGGAGTATCTACAGCTCCCCGTACCTAGGGCTGCTACCTATAGTACCACTATTTCCTATAGCCACAGAGCAGGATCAAGTTGCATTTGGATGCTCCAGGAAGACCTACACTAAGAGCATGTCCCTCCAGTCCCAACTCCTACACTGTGTCTCCAGAGAGGGCAGTGTGGGTTGCTGATCTTACAGCACCCCATGCCAGGTGCTTGCACTGCAAATCTGCAGCCACAAGGGCACCCAAGTTCCTGCCCTGCTTTGCCAGGCAGTGGCCTCCACCTGTCTCCATGTGCATGTGCTAATGTCCTGAAATGCTGCTGGACCTCCAAGTAATGTGCTGTCTCTCTTTCTCTGTCCTCCATCTTTCTCTTCCTCTCCTTTCCCATTTGTCTTCCTCATCCTCCCATGTGCTCTCCTCATCCTGTCTGGTGCTCACTGCCCGCGGCATCCCAGCAAACCACCTCTCCCCCCAAGCGCTGAAGTGGAGAGAGTACAGGCGGAGGAACCCCCTGGGTCTGGACCGTGTGTCAGGGCTGCCCAGCTTAGCGGGCAGCCTGGACAGGAGGCAGCAAGAGCCTCGGCTGAACCGAGGCAACCCCATCTTTGAGCTCCCTGGTGCTCTCAGCACCAGCCATTTCCACTGCAAGCTGAACGGTGCGCACCGCCTTTCTGCTGGGGGGTCTTGGGAGGTGACTTTGGGACTCAGTCTTGGTTTCCTTGAGGCTCAGGTTAAGCTTGGATTCATCCGTGCTCTGCCTGCTCAGAGCAGGAGGGATGATACGTCTGTTCACAGTGGGGCTGGTGGGTTCAAGAGGAAGGTGAAAATTGCTTAACTGGTTCAAATCTTTGTGGAGCCTTCCTTCTCCGTGAGTTGAGAGCAGTCAGGTCCAGCTCTGAGCTGAGTTGAAGGGCAAAGTGAGTGGTCCAGGAGCTCACTTAGACCTCAATAAGTGCTTCTGAACTGTGGTTAGCTTGTAATTTGTCTCACACAGGAGTTGGGGCCCTTGGAGATCTCAGGTCTGTGCCCTGTGGTGCCTGACCATCTGCCCCAGCCCAGACAATGTGCTGAGCTGGTTCTTGAGACAGCTGACAACACCAAAGATCTTCACAGGACTCTGTCTTCTCCAGGCTTTGCCCTTAAGGTCTTCCCTGTCCTCCATAACCTGTGCAGGAAGGGCTGCCAGAAGCAGGCTGCTTTTAACTGAACCTCCGAGACTCCTGTGGGAAGAGCAGTGTGGTCTGTCTGTGCTAGGAAGAGTGTTCTACAGGCTAGCCTCAAGCCATGGAGGGAATTCCTCAAAGCCTTATACCTCATCTGCCAACCCAGGCTTTATTCAAGGGAAAATGCATAGCACAGAGTCAAACAGATGGAAGTCAAGCACATGGGAGAACTTCTATGGATGTCACCCCTTGCAAACAGAGGCCATCCCAGAGAACAGGCAGCAAACATGCAGTTTGTTGTCTGTGGATGCCTGTGTGTGACAAGTAATGGTTTTCTCTGTGCTGACTTTAGACCCTGCTTGCAGCAGCATGGGGAGTCTGGTGCAGCAAGGTTTCCTCTTAGCTCCAGCCCATGAGAGTGAACCTCCCACAGCATCTTCCAGAGTCCATGAGCCCCTGGTCAAGCTGGAGGTGGATATTGGGTAGGCTGTGGGGATCAATTGTGCAGGCACACATTACAAACCACTGCTGGGGTAGCAACAAGCCTGTAGCCTTGTTGTCCTGCAGAGGATAGGCTGTCATGAAGACTGCTGCTGGTGCAGGTTGCTTCTGGGAAAAGCAAACAACATGGAAGAGGCTTTGGTGTGTGGGATTGGGGCTGATCTTTGTCCTCTCTGTCTTGTCCCTGCAGGACAGTCTGTGAGGCAACTTCAGCTTACCTACAATGATTTTTTCCCTGATTACTTCTCCCTAGCGGAGAAACCCCCTGCTGAGTTCTGCCTCTCCCCAGATGGCAACACAGAGTCCATCTCCATCGACTTGCTGCAGAAGAAGGGTGAGTCCGTGCATTTCTTGTGGACCATGCAATGTGCTGCAGAGTGTGATTGAGCTGCTTGCCCCAGGAAATATGATTAGAAAGGATCTTAGGTGCACAAGAAAGGGCAGAGAGAGCAGACAGGCGCAGCAGTGTGACCCTAAGGCAAGGCATGCTGCCACCCCAGGCTCTATATACAAAGGTAGACGTCTGTGTGTATCTGTGTGATGTTGCAGATGTGCTAACCTGAGATTTTGTAATTTAGGTAAAAAGTCTGTTCAGTTCTACATAAGTAATATAAAATTGTATCAATTATATTAAAAGGCAGGAGAAAGGACTCCAGAGCAGGACAAGATACAGCTGTGGTGGGATCCATGCTAGAGGGAGTGTTGGCAGGATTTGACAGCTGATTTGTTATCATTTCAGAGGCAAGGGATGTGCAGAAAGATCACCATGCCTTTTCCTTTGTGTTCGTGATTACCAGGTGGCAGCTTTCCCTCCTGTTTCAGTTCTGTTCTCACATTACGATGGTGCAGATGACAGATTACACACCACTGGCCTGTTACTGAAAGTCATAACAACACCTGCCAAATGCGAGGCTTCTGCCCTGCCACCCTGTGGCATCAAGGCAGCAAGAGGCACACTGCCTCAGATCCCATCTCTGCCACCTCAGGGCATGGGGTGTGGAGATGATGCTCCCTGTCCCTTGGGAATATTGACAGGTTTTCCTACTGGCAGGCTGATAGGTGAGTGCTGGAACCAGCAGGGAGAGTTTTGGTGAGGATTTAGGAGAGTCTCTGCATGTTTTTTGGCAGAGAGTGCTTGTGTGTAGACATGGGCATGTAGTGCCCCTAGCTGATGATTTCAAGGAGTGTTTTGTCAGAGTCTGTCCCAGGAGCCCCTCAGGCAGCTCTTTGACCTCTTGTTTTCCTCTAGGTCTGGTGAAGGCTATCAACACTGCTGTTGACCTCATTGTGGCTCACTTTGGAACCAGCAGGGATCCAGGGGTGAAGGTATGTCATGCATCCAACTCCATTCTGGCACAGAGAGTACACAGCAAGATTGCCTCTCCATTCTCTTCCAGTCAAAAACTACAGTTTATCTAACAAAGGCAGTAGTACCAAGAACAAGTCAAACAAAGGTGATGGCACACTGTGCAGCAGATAGTAAATTTGTGACAATTCCTGCTGCATGATGCAGTAAGTACATGTATTTAAAGGAAGATTTAAAGAAAAACACAGGGAAGGGAAAGTCACTGATGTTTACTAAACACATAGGAATAGTGTCCAGCTTAGTCTCTGAGTTGGAAGTAGTTGTAGGCTGTGAAAGTATAAAGGGCAAGTATTATGTATGTTTGTTCTGGCTGAACTCTTTCTTATGTACTTACAATGGCTTTTTAAAAGACAAAACACCAGACCAGTTGCCCTTCTGGTCTGATGTAGCACACCAACTCTTTTTTCTCACACAGTGGAGAAATGTGTCTCCCTCCTCCACATGTCCCATGACTCTGGCCTGGCACTGGTGCCAGGGCAAAGTGCAGTGTTCCCCATCCCTCAGCAGCTCACAGGGCTTAATAATGATTAAAAAGTGCATCAGACTTCACCTGTCTGGGGTAGTTGGTCACCTTTACCATTAATACCTTAGAGTATTTAAAATACATCTAAGGGACTGGCTGTCTTAGGCCTGTGCTCCCTCATTTCCCACTTCTGGAATAACAGAGAAGTGCATCTAGGCTGCCCTGGGGCTGGCTCTCTTTGGCCTGTGCTCCCTCATCCCCCAGTTCTGGAATAACACAGAAGCAGAGCAATTTTGCTTCTGTTTGTACCAGGCATTGTTTGCAGTCTGTGACACCCAGCATGTTTGTGGTGCCTCCTCTCAATGCTGAATGCTTGGCTTCAGTCAGGCGACTGTGGGCAGCTATGTGACGCTATTTGGACATGACAACTCCCCTGGCATGCCGTCCCCAAGGAGAAACCTGACTGGGACAGATTCCAAAACCATTCAAACTTATCTCAGAGCCCAGTGTAATTTTCTCCTAATTACAGCTGTTGCTGATGCAGAGATTGCTATGCAGCCTAACTGGAACTGTTGAGATTCCCATGGCTTTTAGGGCTTCACTATGAATTTCCAATTCTTGCAGTGTATGTTTGGGGAATAATTGCAACATTCCCCCATTATTTTGCTTGTCAGACAATGCTGTGGTTTTAACCTTGGGTTTCTTTATGCATCAGTCTGCCAGGGGCTGAGCATTCACCTGTCAAAAGGCAGCATCCATCCCTGCTGCTGCTGTGCTCAGTGGATCTGACAGGATTATTCCTGAGCTAAGTTCAGTTTCAGTTCAGGGCTTTTGTGAACCTGTGCCAACTGGTTAGTATAATTCCAGCTCAGCTGGTGAAATCTGTGCCCTGAACACCACTGCCTGACCCCTTTGGATAGACCCCTTGGCAGCTCAAAGGCTGTAAGCAGCAGAATGTGCCCCTGCTCTGCTGGTGCTCAGCCCTTACATGCTTTCTCTTCACCTCAGGCTGAGCTCTGGCCTTCCATTTTGCCCATGTCTATTTATAGTAATCCCTAGGAGTTAGAGCTTTACATATCACTGAGTTAAGTGTTCCTTAACCCCTCAGTGCTGGTAGTTCTGTTAGGCTTGGTGCTTCCTGCTCCAAAATTACCTACAAGAAAATCTACAGCATCAGGAATATCTCCAGCTCTTCTTCCACCAGGAGTGCCTTATTATCCCTTTTGGGAGAACCGCACATCCTTTCTAATTGGGATATCCTCTTGCCAAGCTAGGATATTCTTTTTTTTCAAGTTATTGCCTCTTCTCAGCCTGGGGAAGAGCTTGCAGAGAGCAATCCGGAACTGGTGCATGACACATCAGGAGTGAAAGCAAATACCCTCCATGTTCAATGAGCTGCTGAGCTTGGATGTTTCTTGCTGGGTGTCTGTAGTAGGCAAGTGGGGCTGAACTGTTTCCATGCATCTGTACCTTGAAAACAGTTACCAACACTCTTCCTGTTGCCTGTTATCCACTAGGCTAAACTTGGGAACAGCTCCGTGAGCCCCAATGTGGGGCATCTCATCCTGAAATACCTGTGCCCAGCTGTCCGGGACATTCTGAGTGATGGGCTCAAGGCTTACGTCCTGGACATGATCATCGGGCAGAGGAGGAACATCCCCTGGAGCGTGGTGGAGGCATCCACCCAGCTAGGTATGGGTGTTGTGCAGCAGTGCCCGTGGTAGTTGTGGTTGGGAAATGCTGGAGAGGGTTGGCTCTAAGGATAGGAGTGCAAAACACCCATTTTCCTGCATGGAACAGAGTGCATATTGACCATCTCTTGCAAGTCTGCCCAAATATTTATTGCCATTTCCCCTGAAATTTGCAAATTCTTCCATAAAAGGATAAACAAATAAAAAAGGGATAAAAAACTCCAACAAAATTAATTCCACATTGGTTTCTGAATTATACTGGGGAGCCTCATAGCCTGATTATGGCAAATTTTCAGCTCTGCAGTTATCTCTATGATTGCACACACCCCAAATTATAAGCATGCACCATAACATTCTCTTTACATGCTGATTTTGAGCCAATGGCTGTGGTTGTCACTGAAGTGTGGGAGGCACGTGCTTGTGGAAATGAAGCTCTCCCAGAGTTTTGGAGTGGTGGTCTGGGATGGGTCACAGCCTGTCTCCCATGTGTAGTCTAAGTGTTGATATGGAGTGAGCTCACAGTGGCATGGTGGAGAGGCAATGCACACACAGACATGGACACCTAGACAACATCTGTCTTGTCTTGATGCTCCATCCTGTGGTGCAGTTTTGGCTTTGCTCACCACAGCTAATCTCAACAATTTGTTTCTCTTCCGTAGGCCCCTCTACAAAGTTGCTGCACAGCCTCTACAGCAAGATCAGCCAGTACACAGAGCTCACTAACCACACCATGAGGTTCAACGCATTCATCTTCGGCCTCCTCAAGTAAGCAGGACCCCTGGGGTGGCTGCATGTCCCCATCCAGGGCTGGCAGCAGCTGTTGGTCCTTGACTGCAGGCAGGCACAGTTGACCATGAAAAAAACTTGAGAATCTGGGAAGCCACTTCCCAGAAGTAGGCAAGGGAAGGAAGAAACTGTAAGCCTCAGGGAACTCCTTCCAGATCAGGACTGAGAAAAAGTGGCTGTAGCCAACTGAAGGACAGGGTCAGCCTGTTTTAGATAGACCCAAAACATTAGGTGAGAAAACTCTGTCTCTCCGGCTTCATATGAGGTTAGACATAATATATACATGAGTTACTCTTGGAATTTCCTCTTTAAACCACTGTTTCTGGAGCTGCAGTGGATCCCAAGATATGAGGGTCTGAAGGAGAAATTGCCCTGGTCCAGGACGCCAGACTGGCCCTTCTAGTTTGGATAAGGAGAGTCCACACTCTGATGTGTTTAATAGAGGAAGGCAGTGATATGTTTTGTGGGTGAAGGGATAAGCACTACTAGGATGGTGTTTCCCTGTGCCTCTCTGGTGATCTGCCTCTCTGGTGAGCAGGAGCTCTGGCAGTGGTAACAGAGTTCCCAAGATCTCCAGATGTTGCAGAACTCTTCCAGGCAGAAACAAGCTCTGCCCTGCTCTTCCCACACAGGGTGACCCAGCTTTCCCCCACTGGCACAGGATACTGGCATAATTTGGGCTGAGCCACCAGCACTGGTCTTAGTTTGTAGATCATTTGCCTCTTCCACAGAAGCCTCTTCTCTGCAAAACAAAGCTTTATCAAGGACATAGGAGCAGAACAGTGAGGAATCTTGCTCCAAGCATGGTTGTTCAGGGTTACAGTTGCACATGTGAAGCCCTGTAGATGTTTGGTGACAGGCTGGGTCTCTGTGATCAGGATGTGCTGATGGGACCAAGTCACTGTCCTTTCCCTGAGGTTCACAAGACCCTGCTTTGTAAATGCCCTTTTCCAGCCACGCTTCTTGTGGCAGAACAGTGAGGATGAGTGGGGTGACTAGATTCTCACTATTTCTTTCTTACCCTGTTAATTTTCTGTTCCTGCAGTATCCGGTCCTTGGAGTTCTGGTTCAACCACCTTTACAACCATGAAGGTAAGAGCCAGAAGGCTGTGGGCTGCAGAGGGAGCCAAACCCTGCACACAAATAGAGCAGGGAATGGAAATGTGTTTCTCTTGTTGCTCTCTCAGCTTGGGATGCTCTTCTCTGCCCTGAGATGAAGGACTAAGCTATACACAGTCTAAATGTAGCACGGAAATCCCAAGTGAAAGTCCAAGCACTATGCAGCTCCTTCCACCTGAACCTGTACTTCCATTCTCCTTCCCACCTGCAGCTAGTGCCCAAGGCTACCAGTGCAGATCCCTCAGTCTATCTGTAGGAGATCAGATTTAAGCCTTCCCAAATTTCTGTGTCCCCAGCCCAGTGCCCAAGAGTTTTGTGTGCCTGGAGATATGCACACTTACCTGAAACTTTTCAGGCACGGAAAATAGGAAGAGATGGAAAGGAAAACCTGACATACAGAAAGCAGATTTTACTGGATGTATCTATTTTATAGCAGAATAGAATAGAATAGAATAGAATAGAGTTTATGCATATCTTGGCTTTCTGAAGCAGAAGACAACCACCTATTTCAAGCCATCATTAAGAGCTGCAAGTGTGAGCAAAAGCTGGGGTTGCCAGGGTGATGAGAGCTAAGTGGAGGGTTTGGAGGTAGGTTGCAAGTCCTGTCATGGTGTAGAGTTGTTATCTTGCTGGGCTTGGACCACAGATTCCATTCCCAGCTGTTTCCCTGATAGTGAGATCTGACAATAAAGCAGGACAGAGATGTAGTGCAGATGTGGTCAAATCAAGTGCACAATTAGTGCTGCAGACAGAAATGCTAATTCATTCTCTGCTAAGACCCACAGTTCAGCCCTGACAGGTCCCTGGAAACTGTATTCAGCTGTCCCTGACACCTCTATCTGAAGGGGACTGGCCATAACGGCAGCTCCTTGTTCATCTCCAGAAGTAGAAGAATAGGATTTTCACATGTGTCCACCCTTTGGTGCTCTTTATTCCCATCCTGTTTGGTGGCAGAGATATCTGGGTTGGTAGTCTGCCAGGCAAGTCCTGGCTGCAGGTACAAGTGGAAAGCTCAGTGTGGGCCAGTTTGCTGAGAGGTCACAGAACATCTGGTGGTCCCTGACCCAGGCCTGATCCTCATACTGTGACCAAAATCTGGTGTCCATCTCCTTTCCTCACAGCTTCAGCAGACTCGTGGTGTATTGGCAATGGTGGCAAGCGCATCTCCTCTAATTAATGTCTGTTTTCCTACAGACATCATCCTGGCACACTACCAGCCAGTGGGCTTCTTGTGCCTGTCTCACAGTGTGTGCCAGCCTCTTTTTGAGGAGCTCCTGCTCCTGCTCCAGCCTCTCTCCCTGCTGCCCTTCAACCTAGACCTCCTCTTTGAGCACCACCTGATGCAGATGGGCAAAGAGCAGCAGCAGCAAAAGGAGCTGCTGCGTGTGAAGCAGGACCTGCTGCTTTCTGTGCACTCCACTCTGCAGCTGATGCGGACCCGGGGCAGCAGTGAGGATCCCGACGGCTGCAGCACCGCCCCTGAGACAAGCCCAGGGGGTGCCAGGGATGGTGACATCTCCCCAGGGCACAGCCCACAGCAGGATGTGAGTGAGAAGAGGGTCAAGGGAGTGGGGGCCTCCTGCGGAGAAGGTGACAGGGAGGAAGAGCAGAACAAGATGCGAGAGAGCACGTGGGAGGGGAAGAAGGACAAGCAGGCAGGCTGGTGGTACCAGCTCATGCAGACCTCTCAGATTTACATTGAGAGCTCAGCTGAAGGCTCAAAGTTCATCCGCTCTGAGAAGAAGAAGGCGCCTTTGAATCCTGCACCCAGGTCAGTGGAGACTCACAAGGCACCACCTCCCCGAGAAGGGGTGGTGGAGGGTGCAGAGGCTTGTCCCATTGCTGAGGGCACCTTGGAGGAGAGGCCCAAGGCAGTGAGCAAGCCAAGTCCTGAAGCCGTGGAAGAGCCCTTGGATAAGCCCCAGCAGGTAGTGGTTGGCGAAGAGATGAAGGAACGGAGCTGGCCCTTCTGGATGGGCAGCCCCCCAGACTCTGTGCTTACAGAGCTAAAGCGCAGCAAGGAGAAGGAAGCTCAGCAAAGAGCAGGAGCAACAGCAGCAGCAGCCCCCCAAGAGGACAGCAGCACCAGTGCATCAGAGGGCAGCCAACCCATCAAGTGGGGACACTTGTTTGGGTCCAGGAAGGTACAAAAAGAGCCCAAGCAACCAAACAGGTAAGGACAGGGGTGGTTTGGAGCTGAGAAGGGCTGTTTAACCTTGAGTATGGCAGTACAGGTGGAAGTCAAACCAAGAACTGGGCTACACTGTGGTGGTACATGAAGGGCCTGTAACCTTCTTAGTCCTGCCAGTCTGCCTGAATTCCTCCATACCCTTGCTCAGTCCATTTCATAGGCTTTCCTCTTCTGCCTGAACTCTACCACTGCCTTGGCATCTAAACCATGCTACATGGCCCCATCATAACCTCATGTCTCCCAAAACCACATGTTGAGAACAGAACCTGGAGCCATCCCTGTTTCTTACAACAGCTGAGGAGTAGGCGTGAAGTTTCCCCCAATAGCTGAGACCTCTCTGCACTGCCTCTCCCTCCAAACACCCTTACTGCTTCTGAAAATGACCACTGGAAATGTCCTTCCCAGTCCAGGCTGTGGTGTAGCATCTGAGCCCTCCTCGCCTGGAGACCTGGGGCACTGCCTAGCAGTGCACTTGGTGCATGAAGCCAAACCTCTAAGGCGTGACCTTGCCGTGAGAGTGGCTGCTCTGTTTCCCTGAGTGCACTTTCCTGCCAATGACTGCTTCTGTCTCCTCCTTCCAGGTTGCCCTCTGGCTGGCTGAGCTTGGACAAGTCTGTGTTCCAGCTGGTGGCCCAGACAGTTGGAGCTAGCATGTGGCGTGAAGCAGCCCCAGAGCCAGACCCTCCCCATCCAGAATCACCTGAGGCACCTGCTGTGGCACGGCCAGCCCGGGGCATGTCTCCTCACCCTACTTGGTGAGTGACACCAGGTGGACAATCCTGCAGGTGCTGGAACATGTTAAGTTGAGGGTGGCACAGTTCTACCTGTTGCAGTTTGCCTGGCCCCTTTCATAGTCATAGACCAGAAAATGGTTTGGGGCAATGATGCAGCTTGTGTATCCATCCACCACAACTCTGCGACCTGCAGGGATGGGGAGCTGGGAGGGCAGCTGGGAGCCTTGCTGGGTGGGGAAGTGGGGAATGTTTTTCTCTCTCCTCTGGGCCTGTGGTGGTCTCTGGGTGAGGTGAGTGTCCTGAGGTGAGCTAACCCTACTTTCCTTCTGCCTGCAGTGAGGTGAAAGCTCTTTGCCATCACATTGCCACTGAGGCAGGACAGCTGAGCTTCAACAAAGGGGATATTCTGCAGGTCATCTCCAAGGTTGATGGTGACTGGCTGCAGTGCAGCCTTGGCTCCGAGAAGGGACTGGTGCCCATCATGTATGTCACCCACCCCGAGGATGAGGACTATTGACACGTTTAGGAGGCCAAGCACAGTTCCCTGGGCTGCTGAGGCTCCTCTGGAGTAGCCTACCCTGCCAGAGGAACAAACACAGCTTCTTGCTAGTTTCTTACCTTTCCTGCCATTACAGAATACAGTAACCGTAGGTGGTTCCTTCTTGCTCCCCCTTGTGCAGCTGCCAAAGGCCAACTTAGCCCTACTGGGGTCTTCTGCGAGCTGCACCTCATATTGCCAGGCATCACCATGCATGCAGCCACACCAGGGACCGCCTGACCCCCCTCCACCCCACACTGTCTACAGCGCCCACAGGCCATGGACTTGTACATTACAGGAGCCCAAACAGTCCCTGCCAGGGCAGTGCTGCCCCACTGTCCAGCTGCTGGATGCTGGAGGGTGCAGGATGCTGGCCGTCCCCTCCCTGGGGGTGGCAGTGCAGTCTGCAGCCTCCAGCATCCCCGGCATCTTCAGAGAGCACCCTGCGTTGGCAGGGTCCCTGCGAGGCTGGGCTGATGGGTTGTGTTTAATGGGGCACTGCAAGGTGAGCACTGGAGCGTCTCTGTCCTAGTGTGCTGTAGTGGTTCCTGGTGGGTTGTACTGGGACAAGTGGCCTGGCAGTGCCACACTGCAGGGCTGGGGCTGTGCATGGCCACGGCCAGGGGAGGGGTTCAGGGTATGTGTGTGAGTGTGGAGCAAAGGGGTGTGTGGGGTTGTGAAGAAGGCACGGGGTTGTTCAGTGTTGTGTAGGTCCAGGATGGGTAGTGCCACCCTGTGCAGAGATGGGTGCATTGTGGGGAGGCCCTGTGCCCTCCACACTGAGCAGGGAACCAGTGCCTAGGAAGCCCTGGGATGCTCAGTGGAAGGGTGCTGGAGGGGAGGGAATGAGGGCAGGGTCCCTGACTGGNGGGAGCCTGGGGAGGGAGGGGTGGTGCTCCCTTTGGCACAGGGTTTCTGGTCTTGCTGAGCAGTGCCATGGGGTGGGGGGGTAAAGTGTTGTGCACAAACACAAGGGGATACTGGAGGTCCTGGGGTCCTTGGTAGAGGCAATGCCAGTCAACTCCTTCCTTGCCATGTTCATGCCGCCTGCTGTAGTGGGGATCTTCACCTGCCTGTCAGGTGGGGAACAGTGTTAATGAAAGGCCATGCCAGTATTTGGTGCCATGGCCGGCTTGACGCTGTTCACAGCATCGTGCCTGGGCTGGCTTCACCATGGCAAGGGGCCCTGGTCTTGCTAGGTTACCTCCTGCTTGTACATCGCTTAGCGGATGTTGCACCATATTTAATTTGTATTTCCCTGTTAGAATGAGGTGTCTCGCCTTTATTTATTTCTTTATTTATGATGCATATTAATAAAAAAGGTGCTGATTGAGCTCCCTGCTGCCCAGACTTATCATTTCTGCGCACCACTGTGAAGGATCTGTGGGTTACCTGTGCTGAGACACTGCACTGCAGGCTTTCTCCTGCGTTCAACACAGCCTGCACCAGGCCTTCAGGAGGACACAGGTTGCCCCCAGCAGTGAGACCTGTCAGTTCAGGCCTGAGGGGTAGAGGGAGTGAGCTCTACAGTTGATGATGTGTTGTGGAGAGGCAGCACTGGAATCTGCCTCTCCTGGGTCATGGGAAGGTGAAGGTGAAGAAGAGGTTGTGGGCTGGGACCCATAGCCTGGGACAACCTGGCCGTGAGTTTCAGTGACTGTGGGTCACTCACAAGGATTCTAAACTTAGACTCAAACATTGGGCCTCCAAGTCCACTATGAACCCCAAGAGCCATCTCTTCTCTTTATCTCTCAGCAGTTCAAAAGTAGAAGGGAAGAACTCTGCTTGTGACTCCTGCCTTCACTGCAAGAACACCACTCTGGAGTTTGTTGCATCCATGTGGACAAATGATCTGCACATGTGCATTACATGTGATTAACATCAAAACTGCCGAAAAAAAATCCACAACTGAAGCATCATAAACATCTGTTCTGGCTGGGAGCAGCACAGAGCAGCCAGTGCCTGTACATGAGCTGCTTTCATTAAGCTTTCAGAGGAGGCAGTCATCAGGGCTGTTTACAAGTTCCATGGAGCCAGGCTACTCTCCCTGCATGCACTGGCTGGCCCAAATGAGGAAGGTGACCATGTGCTGGCAAACAGCCCCCCCAGAGTGCTGAGTCAGCCCTGGGGCAGGAGAGGGGATTTCCAGCTGCCTGCACTGTGGGCACAGATACTAATCAGTTGCCTAGGTGCTTGCTGCTGGGGTAGCCTTGGATGCAGGGGAGGCACAGAGGGGTGGTTAAGGTGTCAGAGGCTGGATTTGAGGTTGCTGCTATGGAACTTGGAGCTGAGGTCTTCTTTGGGGCCATCTGGCTAAAGTCAAGCAGATCCAGGTTGTTCAGATACCCTGTGCCAATAAGGAACTGGCCATGGGGCACAAAGCCCATGAATCCTGCAAGGCTGGAAGCACACAGCAATGTGAATGGGACATTAGGACAGTATGGGACAGTACTGGAGCTGTGACCGGGTGGCCCTGCTTGGTGGCCTGGTCCTGGCGGGTCAGTTGTAGGATCCTGATGGGGACACGGGCCTATGAGCAGGAAGAAGAGACACTGGGTGTCTGGAGATACTCATCATGGAGGCTCCTGCTCTCTGTGGACACTGCTGGTTTGGGCCCCTCCTCTGTCTTGAGGTGCAGAGCCAGGCCAGGGGCAGCTCTGGACCAGCACAAAGATGCAGTCAGTCCTGCCTGTCTCATGACACCTGAGCACCAGCAGTGTCCTCATCTCCTGCTCCTTGCAGGTATCTTTGAGCTGTTGCTGGGCCACATTGCTCCTGGCTTCCTTTCAGATCTCAAAGCAGGTCTTAGCAAAGAAGTGCTGGGCTCTGTGGGTGAACCTTGGGAGCAGAGATTCATCAAGTGGGAAGGAGCCCAGTTTCATGGTATAGAAATCTGCTCTGCATGGTACAGAAGATGGAGGAATGACCCACATGACTGTGGCACCCAGTGCTGGCAGGAATAAAGTGAGGTGACAGCAGGGCTGGGGCAGATTTACGGTGTAATGGGAGTCAAGAAATGCATGACAATCTGAAGGACATGTGCCAGCTGAGGGGGGGACCTACTGGTGTCAAGTGCTATGGGATCCCGGCAGCTCCCCTTGGACCTTCTCTGCCCAGGTCATCAGGGCCTGGCTCATCCTCAGGCCAAAGGCGCTGACCATGGACCCTGGCTGTCACTGCTGAAGGATCTCTGGAATGCATGTGTCCAATGGAAAAGCCTGATACATATTGGAAGAGAGAATGGAATGCCTGTCCTTCCTGCCACTCCTTGCAGCCAGATCCCATGCTTAGACTGCAAGTGTGCAGCAGGCAGTGACACACAATTCATAGAATCAAAGAATGGTTTGGGTTGGAAGGGACATTAAAGATCATCTACTTCCACCCCTGTTACTTTGGGCAGAGATGCCACTCACCAGACTAAGTTGCTCAAAGGCTCATCCAGTCCAGCCCCATCCCTGAACATTTGAAATCCCACAAGTTTCCATTCAGCAGCTGTGCTGTGATGGGCAGGGCCTGCCAGGCTGGGAGTGGGCATGAAGGTGACTTTGGCATGTTTGTGGCCACTAATTTGGGGTCATAAAACTAAGTACAAGCTCATATTGACCCCTGAGAGCTGTGTGTGAGCTCAAAACAGCTGAACATCCAGCTTTTGGGCTGCCCAGTGCAGCCTAGCCTGGGGACAGGCCAGCTCCCTGCACTGCCTCTGTCCCAGCCTGGAGTCACAGGAGCCATGTCCCAGTCCCTGGTCAGTGAGACCCTATTTGTGGCAGCAGGCCAGGAGGGCTGAGGCTGGGCTGACACTGGGGCACAGCCCGGTTCCCCTCCAGCTGGAGGAAGGACAGTGCTGCTCTTGTGGCACCATCCTGGGGCTCAGCACTGAAATTGGCTCCTGCCGTACTGACTTCCTCTCCAGGCCCTTCGCTGCCTCCCTCTCTTGCCTCAGTGCCTCCAGCTGTACACTGAAACCCACAAGGCCTCCTCTGAGTGAACTTCAGTGGCAGCATTGCCCATGAGTGGCTTTCACAGCCCAGGGCCCTTTTCCCCTCTGATGCTCACAGGGCAAGGGCCAGTCTGGCACCAGTCTGGCACCAGTCTGGCGTGTACTCCATGTCAGGGGAGGGCTGGCAAGCCAGATGCCACTCCTGGAGAGTGTCATGCAGGGGAGGAGCATGTGTGGGTGCAAGCACTGACTTCCAGCTGCAGGCAGGAGGCCGTTCAGACACTGTTTTCTTCTCTGTAGTGACCAGTGACAGAACCTAAGGGAATGGCCTGAAGTTGTGTCAGGGGAGATTTAGACTGGATATTAGGAAAGAGTTCTTCACCCAGAGGGTGGCTGGGCACTGGAACAGGCTCCTCAGAGAAGTGGACACACCACCAAGCCTGACAGAGCTCAAGAAGTTTGGACAGTGCTCTCAGGCACATGGTGTGACTCTTGGGGAAGTCCTGTGCACAGCAAAAATTTGGACTCGATAATCCATGTGGGTCCTTTCCAGCTCATTCTGTGATTCTATGATTCTCTGTGTTTCTGTGATTCTCCAAGGTATGGCTGCAGGGCCCCTGCTTCAGAGGAGGGATGCAGACCTCTTTGTACCATGGATACACCCTTGGGAACAGCAATCCCAAATAAAAGAAAAGAGCAGGGTATAGTGCTACTGCTGTTGGTCTTCAAGCACTCTTAGGACAGGTTTGCAATATCAGGCAGGAGCAAGCAAGGTGTCAGTGTGTGGCTTTCCATATGCACCATGAGATGGGGAGGGAGATGAGGAACTGAGCTCTATGCAGGAAATATGGGCCAAGATGTTCCCAGGAAAGGGCTGCCTGCTGGTGACAGCCACAGCATGCTTTGTTTCCAAGACATTGCATAATTACCAAATACTGAAAAGCCCAGGGATATCTTAATCAGCATCAAAAAGGGGAAATATGTGGAAATGAGGAAACAGATAAAGCAGGATGGTCACAGTGTCCAGCAATTCTGCAGAGTTAAGGCAGACCTTCAGAGCTCCTGGTATCAAAAGGTAGAGATGAAGCAGCAGGAATAACCACCAGGGCCAGAAGTTACTCTGAGAGAAGAATAAAAACAGAGACTTCTTCAAAGAGAAGAAGTCATGTATAGAGGATAAAAATAGAGTCAGACTGATAAGAAGTAAATTCTTGATAAGGCAAACAAAAAAGTGAGTAAAGAACAGCCTGTAGAAGCAGCCAGCAGCCCTTTTTACAAACACTTCAAGAACTCCAGACCTGCCACAACGCATGTACGGTTGACAGGAGAGTGTGTCCTCACAGCAGAGTGACATCCCTGGGGTGACATAATTGCTGCAAAATGTGGCTCCAGTGCCAGAGCCCTGCAAGGCTTATGGTGAAATGGGACACACTCCTGGCAGCATGACTGGACCCCAGCATTGCAGTTCCTTGCTTAGAGCTGCTGAGATCCAGCCTGTCCATCCTCCCAGCTCCGCCAGACCTGCTGGGTGCAGCTGTCTGTGTGGCTTTTGATTTGCCTGGTGTGACCAGAAGAGGTTGGACCCTCTGGAGAAAGCAGAATTGTCTTGCAACACCCCTCCACCCTCCCTGCCAGAGTCCAGGTTGCACTCAAGGCTGAATTTTTGTGATGTGGACAAAGGGAAGTGTGAAGAATTAGAGAGCTTCCTGACAGCTGCTTGAACCACACTTCATCCATGGCTTTTGTGGTTTCCTGTGGGGCCATGAAGGATTTTCAGAGATGCCAGATATTGGTAACATAGGAGCTGAGAGCCATTGTTATGCTGGCAGTGATGCAGAGTGGGACCAGGGATGTGATTTTCTTTTTTAGACTTTTTAAATTTATGGAATTCTCCTACTCCTTTTGCAAAGATCCTCCAAACTGAAGAACCTGTTCTTACTGACACAGTTTGCTTTTACAGCTCTTTAATTTTTTTCTTGAAAGGCCCAGGCACACGAAGGCGCAGGAGAGGTGACCTCTGACTTGCTGCTGTTGCTGGAGGCAAAGCAGCTCTTGCTTCCCTCCACTCCCCAAACCTCCCAGATACCTGAGACAGAGCACACCTATCTCCCAAAGTACCTCCCAGGCTGTGCCCTGCTGCCATGCCAAGGTCCTGTCCTGTGCACTTGCAGCCCCTGGACACTTTTTCCAGGGCAAATATGTTTGAGTACAGTGAACTCTCTATGGGTGAGCTTCACATTTGAGCAAAGGAAAAAAAAAAAGGCAGGTTCATGGAGGCGGGGACTGCTGGCCCTGCCCATTCTATTGCAGGAAGAGGTGAAACTTAGACAAAGGAGACTGATTTTCTGAGCCTAGGAGGTAACGTGTCTGGACAGTCTCCTGCTCTGTCCCTGAGGGGTAAAAGACTGCAGTAGTGTCTGCCCTCAGGCAGCTCCTATATTGACAGACAAAGAAGAAAACAAGAATTCTACCATGATTTGCTGAGGGCTAGTTTTTAGGGGTGGCTAGGGCAATATATTTGGAGAGGGCCACCCTGCATTGGCCTGCTCGAAGCTGCTGCTGTTGCAGGGTGTGCATATCAGCAGAGAGCACAGCCTGACCCCAGGTGAGTGAGCACCGGTCCTTGCTGAGGACCACAACAGAGGGGAGCCATCACAGGAGACTGCAGCCTGGCTGTGAAGCCTCAGAGAAGACTTGAGGGCTTGTTTTTCTCCTCGTTGTGTGTTTCAGTTGGGATGATGATCAGGTACATCCAGCAAGGTGGCTGGGAAAACACAAATTCATCAGCTTCTGCCCTGGACCTCATCTGATGGTTGGGTCTGTTGCTGTGGACAGTGCCATCAGCTTCCCACTGCTCAGACAGCCTCACCGGCAGTCCCTTCTCTGCCCCACTGCCTGTGCTGGCCTACCAGCCCTTCATGGTCATTCCTGCTCCCACCAAGATTTGACAACACCATGTGCCACAGCACTTGAGCTTGAGGCCTCCAGGGCTCTTGTCCCCTTCTGCACAAGCAGCTGCTCTCAGCCCAGTGCTGGGCACACAACCACTCCTGCCAAAACCTTGGCTTTCCCACCCATGGCACACACTGCCAGGTAGTTAACATCATCTGTGCCCTTCAGAAGTCCATTTTATCACAGTCCTTATCAAGGCAGTAGCAAGGTGAGGATTGTCCTGATGTAGTCACTGCTTGACTTTCTGGGTGAGTATGGAAGCCACATCTTCCTGCTAAAGCCCAGCCATGAACCAGAACATCTCACAAGTCCTTGTGAGATCTGTGCTGGGAAAGGAGGCAATCCAGCTGTGGTTAGTAGCTGGTCCTGACAGAAGACCTAAAACCTGTGGTTTTAGACAAGAAATTAGAGACAGCAAGATTGCAGAAGGGTCATGGAGCTGAAAGAGAAAGAAGGCCGTACTGACAGTGGCAGAGTTTCCCTCTCCAATGAGGAAGCTTCTTGCACCATATGTGATTTCTCTGCGTGCCTATTTCCTTTCTGTGCTTGTACTACTCACAATCAGACGGGTGTGCAGTGCGGCAGCTGGCATAGCTGAGACCTCAGTCTTGCCCTGGGAGCAGAGGCAAACATGGCCCTGCAGTGGATGTTTCTCCTGCTCCTCACACTTCTGCTGGCAGCACAAACTCATGGTAAGTGCTATCCCTACCAACTATTCCTAACAGCTATGGAAAATCCCAGGAAAGAGGTAGGCTGTGCTCCTTCCTCTGCCCCCAAGAGAAGGTTTTAATGTGCTCCTTTTGCAGAGCTGCTGTGCAACTTTATGGTATGCAGGATACAGCAGCTGTATCAGAGAGGTCTGACATCCACACCGGGGTCCAAGTCCACCAGCTGGGTGGTGGTTAGGCAGAGCTGTGTTTGGGAATGGAGAGCAGCAAAGTTTGGGGTGCTGGGAAAGCCTCTACAGAGTCTGTAGTGTTCCTCCATGGAGCTGGAAGTACAAGGTGTCCATCCGTCTTTCCAAAGTGTTAGGGTGCCCTGTCCTCACCACAGAGGAGATGGGTGCTGGTGCCCAACAAAGGCTTTGGGAACCACGAGCTGAGTACCTGGGTGCCCAGGAGAGCCTGGGAACAGGAGTTACAATATTCCAGGATTGGTCCTTAATGGACTTCTTCGGTGCTGGAATGATCAGGGCACACCCAGGTTTCTGCTGGGCTCTTCCTACACTGGCTGCACATTTTGATGCCTGCAGAGTCAGTGGGAATTTGCAGACTCCCATGTTATCTGTCCTCCCAGAAGGCTGCACTGTCTGACAATTGAGCTGTGGGTCCAGGAACTATGACCTTGCATTGTTCTGTACCTGTCTGAATTGGAGGATTTCTCTAAACTAATTTTCTTGGAGCTAGGTGACAAAAATCATTAAACTTGGAGCTAGGTGATAAAAATCATTGAACTAGCAACTAATTATGTCATCCCAGTCCACTGTGGTGTTGTATTTGGGTGGATGCAGGCTAGAGAAAACAGCTGATCTAGTGGCTGTGACAGAGTACAGGGAATGGGATTAGAAACTTTAATTGCTAATGTGAAGTGACATCAGGGTCTGTACTATGTGAGAGGTGTCACGGGAGCCTGTTTCCAGGGAAAATGAGTCCTTGTGGTTGCAGAGAGTGTAAGCACAGCACAATGTCACACAAAAAAACAAGGGCTAAAACTGCAACAGTGGAATATAGTCTCCTGCCCAAAATGTCTTCCCATTGCCCAGATCCCTGCTGAAGATGTCCTCCCAGGCCAGCATCTGCAACTATGTCCAAGCTTTGTGTGCCTTCCCTGTTTGTTTTCAAGGTGCACACTAAGACCAGGTGTTGTGTACAGTGGGATGCAGCAAGGACCTGTAGGCCTGCAGACTCTTGTCATACTCTGCAGATCCCAGTCACCTAGCCATCCCCAGAGGAGTCTGGGGCGGCCTGTGACAGAGATGATACTGCTGAGTTTGCAACTTGATGCTTGTGAAAAGAGGAACCAAGACGAAAACATATGGTGGCCACACCCAGCAGTGTGAGCAGCCCTGCCTGCATCCTCAGCACGTGGTCTCATCTCATCCTGGCACCTCTGCTGAGATCCAGCCTGATGGATCAGGGTCCTTCACTTGCAGAGGGACAGGGCAAGGAAAACGGCCCCAGTGAGGCAGGAGGGTCTCTCTCATCCCTGCTAGGGTGGAATGGGCTGACAGGGCAGTAGGGCAGGGTAAAGCTGTTGGACAGAGAGTGGGAACAATAGGGTGGGATCCCTGAGCATATCCCTGGCAGGTACAGGGTACAACCCGTTGTGCACAGTGACACAGAGACCAGTGCAGGGAGCAGCAGTGCAGCCACAGGCACAGGATGTGGTTGGCCCTGCTGCTCTGCTCACCCCATCACAGGGACACTGTGTACTCAGCAGGGTGTGTTGTGTCGTTGTCCTATTGTCACCTTATTGTCTTCCACTGCTGCTCTCATAGGGTGTTTTTCCCCCTGAAATGCCATGCCTGTACAAAACTCTCCTCCCTTTACAGTCCCAGTGCACCAGGAAGGCAGGTAAAGAAGCTTCTAGGGCATGTTTTCTGTGCAAAGGAAGGGCCTGTGACCCTGACCCCATTTTCATCAGCCTTGCTTGACACTGTGTAGTGATCTCATGGCAGCTGACAAGAAGTTCTAGGGAGGAGCACAGCTGCAATGACCAGGGTGTGGGAGGGTGGTAGCTAAAAGTAAGCCATAGCCAATCTGAAAGGTTTTGTGTCAGCCAAATTCCAAACAGTGGCTAGAGTAGGTCTTAAGGGGAACATGAGGGTTAAGAGGTACTGCAGTGGAGTCCCTGGAGTTTGACACCCTAGGGCTGGTGAACTGTGGGCTCCATCATGCTTCTACTTCCCATCACCAGAGCACAGATTCAGGAAACATGAATTTTGCCTCCTGTTCTTAGACACATGTCAGATGTCCTTTATCATCTCGTGGACCAGTACAGGTTAAAGTGCACCATTTCCCAGCTCTTCTCACAATGCCTTGTTCAGTGACTTTTGCCACCCCCTTTACCTGCCATGACTCCCAAGCAGAGCTCCCCCAAGGTCTCTGTGCTCCATCACTCTTAAAGACCCGCTCAGCAGCTTTGGTGCTAGTGAGGAGTAAGAGATGCTCTAAGACCCATGTTTGTGTTCTCAATGCCTTGCAATACAACTCTCCACTGGTGAAAAGAGTGATTGCTTTTCTTAGCTCCTTTCAGCAAGCATATGGCATCCAGCACACCAAGACTGCAGGTGACTTTGCTGTCACCTCTCTCAGCTGCTGAGCTGCCCTGCCAAAACAGTTGAACTTCACCTACTGCTTCTCAGATTTCACCTTGTCCTTTACTCTTTGTGTGTGAGATAATACAGTGTAAGAAAGGACATCTTTTGCTGTTTAGCAAAGGGCTGAACCCAGGAGCCTGACCTGAATTATTAGCATAGCTGTTTCTCTTTTCTCCTGACCCTCCCCTTCTGGCCCATGCTGAGGCTTTGTTTAGCCTGCCAGGCTTATAACTCCTTGCAGCAGGGACAGCCATTCCAGATATTTCTGAAACAGCCTTTCTATATTCATGGGCAATAAACAATATCAGGGAGGAGGATATTCATTTAATAGCATCAACTAGCAAAAAACCCAAAACAGTAAATATCTGCTTTTAGGAAGCAAATAGACCCACTTTTTGTTACCACTTCTGTCTTCGGCATTCAGTATTTCCCATTTCACAGTGAGCACACATTGCACATTAGAAAAGGTTCCTATTTGGTCACATCTACACCATATTTTCCTTGCTGAAATTTCACTTGACTCAGCCTCCTTCCTTTAACTGGGGACGAAAGCCTGTGGGCAGCTCTCTGCATACCACTGTGCAAGGTGAAAAACAGTGTCTGAGAACTGTTCCATTACTCTCCCACTTGCTGTTAATCCCCACAAGGTTGAAAGCTGAATGTTTCTTTCCCCTTTCTGTCTGAGCACTCTCCTTTCTCCAACAGTGTGCCAGCCCCTCAAATACATCCAGCTGCTTTGCACAAGTGGGGAGTTCCATCTTTCCAGTGGAGGTCCTTTGACAGCTTCCCATGGACACCTCCAAAGCACACAAAAGAGGGTTAGAGCACGGGCTTTTTTGCTCCAAGGTGCCCTTTTCGCACAGCAATTTTTATAGAATGATTTGGAAAGGAGGGTAAGGAGGGTAAGGACAGAGGCGTCCCTCCCAGCCTGTGCATCTTGACTGCACTTAGCAGCCATGGATTAGTTTCTCCCAATGAGCCTCAAGTGCTAATCACATGCCTGACACACTTGGACTCGTTGGAGATGTGAGGCCATGTTGGATTTTAATCAGCAATGTTCTTGAGATGAAAAGAGGCATGGACGGAAAGTGTCTTCCTCATCCGGCAGAGAAGCAGAGCTTTCTAGGCTTTACCCTTGATCAATCATCAGAAATGCCACCAGGAGGGACTCTGAACAGCTGTAGATGTGCGGGTGCAGATGGTGTCAGTGCTGTGACAAGGGGTTCAGCTCCTCTACAGCTGCAGGAATGTGGGCAGGAGGCAAGCCCTGGAGGGGCTGTGATGTTTGGGCAGGGTGCTCTGTGTACAGGAGGCTTTGGCAGTCCCTCAGGCTGTCCTGCTTGTGTACACTGCCCCTCTGCAAGGCAAGCAAGCTTTTTTTGCCATACCCATCCCTCTGTCAAATTGTTAACTATAAACTACCAGGATAATTCCTGATGCTGGTGAATTCCCCTGTAGTGGTACTCTCCAGTCATTGGATTCTTTGAGTATGGAAATGAGGTGTGGACTCTGCCTGCCTTTTCTGATCTCTCCCACCCAGCCCTTGGGCTATGCTCAGCATGGTCCATGCCCAGCTTGGATCTGGGTGCTGTATCAGCCTCTGTCTGCCCCTGAGCACAGCAGCACATCTGGCAGGCGAAAGGGCACAGGGGAGCCTGTGACGAATTTAAAAAGTGGGGTCAAATGGTCACCTCCATTACCAAATTCAGAGAGATGCTGTAAGACCCGTGTTTGTCTTCTCAGTGGCTTGCAGTGCAACTCTCCAATGCAACTGGAAAAACAGTGGTTTTATCTGTGGAAATAGTGGTTATTTTTCTTAGTTCCTCTCAGCAAGCACATGGCATCAAACACAGCTCAGAGAGCTTGGGAAGGAAAGGATGAGCCTTAGAGGACAGGAATCCCCCTGGTGCTTGCAAGGGGCCGTGTGGGCAGGGAAGAAGCAAAGAGGGAGCAAGAGGGCTTGCCTGCAGAACTGCTGACCTGTGTAGTCTTTGTGTCCAAAGGGCAGATGTGGCCACTGATGCACTGCTGGCACATGTGAAATGTGCAAAGACCACATGTGTGCCAGCAGTGCCTGAGGCTGTGCTGGAATTCACTTTCACCTGAAACAAAGACAACAGAGAAAAGGCTGATGTTCCTGGAAAAGGATTAAGTCTGTTGAGTGCCCAGGTCTAAGAGAAATTATTCACTGGAGTCCTGGTGAAGGTGGACAGTCTAGTCAGAAATGTGTGGCTGTTATGTCAGCTCAGTTCATGCAATCCCTTCACACCCACTTCCAGCCCAGCAGTCTTACTCAACACCTATTTTCTTGTGCCATAACCAAGGAAAAGTAACCTGAGTTGCAGCGGGCAAAAGCAGGGACTGGCAGCATGAAGACCCTCCTGCTGTAGGAAAAGACCAGGTTTGAGACCATCTGAGGTACCTGAAGGTGCACTAATCCATGGGACCTGATGGGATGCATGTGTGGGTCCTGAGGGTGGAGAAAGAGGCAAAGACACTATCCATTATAGCTGAGAAGTTGTAGCAGGCAACTTTCAGTAAAGCTCCCACTGACTGTAAAAGGAGAAGCACAACCCCTTTTTTAAAAAGGGGAAATGAGGGAGACCCAGGGAACTACAGGCCATTCAGTCTCCCTTTGGTGCCAGGCAAGATCATGGAGCAGTTCCTGCTGGAAAATATTCTAAGGTACATGGAAATTATTTGTAATGGCTTCACAAAGAGCAAATCATATCTGAGTAATTTGTTGGCCTTCTATGGCGGAATGACAGCGTTTGTGGATAAGGGAGGAGTGGCTGGCATCATCCTCCTGGACTTGTGCAAGGCATTTGACACTGTCCTGCATGACAACCTTGTCTCCAAACTGTGAAGGTGTGGATTTGATGGATGGACCACTCAGTGGGGGAGGAGCTAGCTGGATGCTCACACTGAAAATGTTACAGTCAGTATTTTGACGTCCCCTGGTGCAGAGAAGCTGTGGATGCCCCATCCGTGAAAGTGTTCAAGGCTAGACTGTGGATAGCTTTGGACAACCTGGTCTAGTGGATGGTGTCCCTGTGCATGACAGGAGGGCTGGAGCTAAGTGATCTTCTTTGAGAACCCTCCAGCCCAAGCTATTCTATGCTTTTAAGAAAGACTGAATGAGTCCTAAGTGCCTGTAAAGAATAATTAGCATAATTCTAAATATGCCTAATTTCAGTTGTGTAGAAGTAACACCTTTTAGTAAAAGGAAAAATTACAAACTTTAAACAAAGCCTGGCTCTCATTTGTGCTACAGTAAGAGTGCATCATATTGCACCTCTAAAGCAGAAGCCATGAGATGCGGCTTTTTCAAACACAGAGTTACCCTCAGCCACCGCAAGGAAGCCTGGTAAGTCTAGAAAGGTTCATTCACAGTTGTTCCAGCAGTAAAAGCTTTCCTCTATGAAAAGACTCAGGGAGAGCTGGAAGCAAGGCAGAGCTCTGTTGGGCTGCTGCAACCACCCTTGCCATGTTTGTGGAAAGACACTGTCCCAGATACATCTTGAAATCTGCACCTGTGTCAGCAGAGTGCCTGCAAAGCATAATTTCTCTTTTCCTCCTGGTTTCCTCCCCAGCAGTTTGCCAGGTGTGGTTTTGAGTGCTGTGGTAGCTCTCACAGCTACCAGGAAGTGTGGAACAGTTACAAAAGGAAAAACAGTGAGGCTCCATTGCACTGAAGTCAAAAGTGGGGCAATGTGGGAGAGGCCAACCATGCTCGTGAGCACTCACAGCCTATTCAGCTCCTAAGGCTGCCTCCACTGGAGACTTTCCATCCCCTCAAACTGCTTCTTGCTTCAGACCAGGCCCCACATGACTCTTTTCAAGCAACTATTGTTCTGTGGTGACTCTAGGATCAAAGAATACCTATCATTGAATAATCTTCGTACAGCCACAATTCTGGCCCAGAAATGCAAATTAAAACATGGGAAA
>VWYP01017725.1:9596-24527 GCA_013400435.1 Pycnonotus jocosus | reverse complement strand
CAGTGCCCAGGGTTCCAACAGGACCCAGTTAAAAATCAAAACTCTGTTTGAGCACCAAATGCAGGTCTGGGTTTGAGGAGCTGGCTCTGTTCTGCTCCTCTGGAGGAAAAAAAAAAAAAGAAAAGCAGTGGAGAGAACTCACCCAAAATCTTGACATTCTGGCTCTTGCTTTGGAAGTGCCTGCTGTAGTAGAAGCAGCTGTAAATTCCTTCATCCTGCACGGTCACGTTGGGCAGCTGGATGGATAATTCATCCTTGGAGTGACGGAGGAGTTTGTACCTCTGGTCTCGTAAAACTGCAAGGAAAAAAAAAGCAGCACACCATGGGGTTGGTACAGAAGAAGTCAAAGCACGAGGAGAGTTTTTATTTTTTGGCATTTTAATATTTCAAGTTTTTAATGAAAGCGTCTCCTAGGGAGCCTCTACTCTCTTTTCTCTCTCTTGACTTTCTAATCTTTAATTCTTTCCTCCTGCTGCATAATTGACAGGAGTCCTCAGGGTCAGCCCAACAAGTCCATGAACTTTTCCCACCGTTGCTGCACAGAAAATGCAACTTTCTGCCCTCAAATTGAACTGAAACTGGGACTTTCTACAATCATCAGGATGAAAGAGGCCTCAAACACTCTCTTTTATTTAATTTAATTTTTTTTTCTGAAGTTTTGACAAAATACTGATCTGGGAGGAAACCTCAGCAATTAATGGATTAAATATTAAAGGATTTTGAGGCCATCATGGTGTAAGACTCATAACTGGCCTGGTGTATTTGTAGATAAAACTGGAGGGAAGTGATTCCCAAAGAGCTTCATTGGAGAAGCAACGTGACAGAGGCTGCCAGTGGTGACTCAGATGAAGAATGAAAACCTTCAGTGCAGGGCCAGCTTTGGTTTCTCCCTAAACAAGGGGTGGAAACCTTCCCTTTGCATTAAAAAGGAAAATATTCAACTTCTCCTGGGTCCAAATGCTTTGGGAGCTCCAGTCCTTGTGGGTGTTGCTCCAATGGACACTCAGCTCCTTCCCTACCCCTAATAAATTTCCTGCTCTATGGTATAAAATACTGAGAGCAAAAATTCCTGATATAAATATATGTCAAAAATGGAGATAAGTGATGGAGAGGTGATTTCCTCCAAGGTCTTGTCAGTAAATAATCGGATTATTGGATTGCAGCAGGGGAGAGGGACTCCTACCACAGCCTGTGGGGATCTGGGGAGCACTGGGTGTCCCAGCAGCACCGGGTGGGCAAGAACCCCATTGCCCCATGGATCAACCCCATGGATCAGCCCCATTTCCACATGGATCAGCCCCATGGATCAGCCCCATTTCCCTCATGGATCAGCCCCATGGATCAGCCCCATGGATCAGCCCCATTTCCCACATGGATCAGCTCCATGGATCAGCCCCATTTCCCACATGGATCAGCCCCATTTTCCATATGGATCAGCCCCATTTCCCCATGGATCAGCCCCATTTCCCCATGGATCAGCCCCATGGATCAGCCCCATTTCCCACATGGATCAGCCCCATGGATCAGCCCCATTTCCCACATGGATCAGCAAATGGCCCAAACTGATCCAAGTGTGCAAACCCGTGCCCATTGCCCATTTTGGGTGCAGCCCCTGGGGGGCTTTGTCTGCCCTAAATGTTCCTGAAGCCCCTTCCATAAACAGAACTGCTTTTTATTCTCCTCATTCTGTCTGGCCTCTGCTTTTAGGTACCCCAAAGGCACCATGATCACCCTCCTGGTGACCATGAAGGGACAGGAGGCTTCTGAAAGCTTCCAGCTCCAACCCCCCACCATGAGGACTTTTGGCACCAGAGTCCCCCTGGCCAGGGTGGCAGCAGGGCCAGCTCAGTGTCCCCAGCCCCGGTGGGCAGTGTCACCACGCTGGGGTTCCACACTTACCCCGCTGGGCATTGAGGAAAATGGTGAAACCCTGAGGGGTCAACCACTGCAGGGTCGAGTTAGTGCTGCTGCTGCTGTGGGTGCTGAAGGTGCAGTGAAGGTTCAGGTTTTCTCCTTCCTTCAGAGTCACAGAGTCACTGGCAGCCCCTGGAAACCCCCCTGCCATGCAGGGGAAAAAACAAGTGGGGAAATGGTGACATGAAGCAAAGCAGTGAGGTTTTGCACACAGCAACGTGTTAATTTTCCTTTTTCTCAATGATTTTAAAATATTTCTACATTGCCAGTATGGTTGTAGGGATATAAATAATTTATTGTCATGGGACAGGTCATCACTGTGTGACGAAGGTTTGGGATCTTCACCTGCCAGCACGATCAGATTTAATTATTAAACCAGTTTTAGTAATTAGCCAAGAGGGTATTTCATTATCAGCCAGTAAAGAACTGAGGCAGACCCATTTCATGCACTCTCTGCTTGTATTTAAACACAAACATTCCATTTTCACTTATTGCATTATTATAACTAAATAATATTTAAGGTCCCTTCCAACCCAAGCCATTCTCTGATTTTATTTCCCATTCTGGAGCTGTTGAACCTGATTTGCTCAGTGTGTGGCTGAGCAGTGACTGATTTCCCAACACCTCTAAAAATGAGGCCTTTTTATTCAGAAATGAAACTTCTTTTTGAAATAAAACCCCAAACCTGTCCTGGCACAGGCTGCTAAAATGAAATTTCACTCTCTGTGCTCCCAGCTCATTTCACAGGCAGGCAGTAAAATGTGCTTTTTTCTCTCCAGACATTCTAAGGCAGATAAAACACTTTGTGAAAATATTTGATGACCTGGAATGAATTGCCTTCTCCGGACAAAACCCATGCCTTGGAGAATACTCAGATTGGTGCCTGGGTTGGAGTTAAGTAAATAGGCAGCAGGAGAGTTTTGTTTTCATTCCTGTTTTGTGTGTTTTGATTTGATTTTCCAGGTAGCTGTCTGCTGCCAGTTCCCACTGCAGTTTGGGGAAATGAATCTTTCTGGGCTTCGGGGAAGATTTTCACATTCTTAAAAATTTGAAATTGCTCAAAAATGAAGGTTATTTTGTTTTGTTTTGGGTTTTTTTCTGTCAGGCATTTTGCTGGAGCTGATTTTTGTACCTCTAGAATCAGCTTTGTCTCCTGGTAAAGCAGCAGCTCCCCGTGGGGATTGTGGCTGTGCGTGTCCCTGAGAGGAGCTGTGGCAGGAGGTGAGAGTTGTTTAGAGGCAGCTGGGGGCTGTCTGTGGTTTTCCACAGGCCCCTCGGGTATTTCTGTCCCTGTGATGGTTTCCTGTCACCGGCAGCAGCAGCAGCGTGGGGTCTGGCACATCACACCTTCGGGGCTGAGAGAGGCGAGGCTCAGCAAGAGCTGGGGGTGATTTATAAATGGAATTTCCATGGGAGACCACTGGAAAATGGGTTCCATTCAGAGCATGACTCACAGGGCAGCTCTGCCCTGCGCAGGGGCTCTGCTCTGCAGCCACTGTGGTCACCAAATGTCACCACTAAATGTCCCCATGGCAGCTCCAGGGCTTTTGTACCATGTGGAACCCAACTGGAAGCACCACTCTGCCATCAAGTGATGGATTCACCTTCTGGGCAAGAAAGGGCAGCACTTTGGTGCTGGAAACTGCAGGATGCACCCAGCAGAGTGGTTCTACCCTGGGTGCTGTTCTTGGAGCCCCCAGGAAGTGACTGAGAGCTCCTTGCACTGGGACTTGCACTGAGAGTGTTGGTGCAGGGTTATCTGTGAGTCTGTGACCCACACTCACCCTGTCTAATGAGTTAGTTTTAGTTTTGGTGCAGGGTTATCTGTCAGCCTGTAACCCACACTCACCCTATTTAATGAGTCAGTTTTAGTTTTGGTGCAGGGTTATCTGTGAGCCTGTAACCCACACTCACCCTGTTTAATGAGTTAGTTTTAGTTTTGGTGCAGAGCTATCTGTGAGCCCATAATTCACACTCACCCTGTTTAATGAGTTAGTTTTAGTTTTGGTGCAGGGTTATCTGTGAGCCTGTAACCCCCACTCACCCCATTCAATGAGTTAGTTTTGGTGCAGGGTTATTTGTGAGCCTCTAAACCCACACAGCCACCCCGTTTAATGAGCTTTGTCCTGGCTGCTTAACTGTGAATGGAGCTGAATTAATTCTGGAAGCCAAGGCAGCAGCTACAAATTCATCCTGCAGGAGTCTGTGGCAGAATGGGGGAGAGGGGTTGCACTGGGTTTGTACTCAGAATTAGCAAATTGTCAGCAACAGCCCTGCAGTGGTTTCTGCTCCAGTGTCTGTCAGGTAGGGAGAAAAAATATTGCTCCAGCCCCAGGATCGTGCATCCATCTCTCCTGCAAAGCTCGGGAGTGAAGCCTGCAGGATCCTGGGCATGGATTGCTGCCTGGCTCCTTCCTTCCCTGGATATTCTGTTAGATCCTTCTGAGATCCCCTGACTGTTTGACACAGTCAAACACCAACCTGTCACACCCTCCTGTGTCTGAAACACAAACCAGCTGCCTCCTCTAGCAGGAGTGAGGAGATTGAGCATCTTAAAGTTTTTCAAAGCACTCTGCAAGTTCTCCCTAAACTGCCCTGACTTCTGTCAGCCCCTTCTCAGCCTTTTTTCACCATGCACGAACAAAGGCACTCTTGGATTTCTGATCCAGGCAAAGCCAGCAGTGATCCTCTGTCCGAATTTAAGGCAGAAACTTTTGATACCCCAATGCTCGGTCACCTGAAGCTGATGGAGACCTGGTCTCATTGCTCCCGGGTTTAGGAGTCAGCGAGCTCTGGGAATGGGGTGACAGCGCTGTTTTATCCCCCAGACACCACCAGCAGAGCCTTGAGCTGTGTGCTGGAGCTCTGGAGCAGAGTTTTCCCGGCAGGACTGGAAGGGAGAGGCGGCAGGAGAGGAGCCAGGCTTACCTTGGAGCAGGAGCAGGGTGAGCAGGGTGAGCAGGGTGAGCAGCACCGCGGGCACGGCCATGCTGAGCTGAGCTGAGCCGGGCTGGGCTGGGCTTCCTCTCTCTGCGGGGCTCGGCTGCCCCCGCCGCCTTTTCAGCCCGGGGGGAACACATTTACCGTGACTTCATCACCCCGGGGTCCCGGCCCTGCCCTGCCCCACCTCGCCTTTCCTCCGCGTTGGCGACTGCGGGGACATCGGTGACCTCACGGCTCCCTGGTGGGTGACAGCGCAGGGGGACTCGGAATTTCACCGCTCCCACTCTGCCCGGCTCAGCTCAGGGGGTGTGATAAATACAGAGCATAAAATCAGCTTTTCACTGGTATTAATGTACATATATAATGTTAAAATAAATCTGTTATAAGATATGAATAATGTTGAAATAACTTTGTTATATGTATAATGTTAAAATAAATCTGTTATATGTATAACATTGAAATAACTCTGTTATATGTATAATGTTAAAATAACTCTGTTATAAGGATATAGTTTAGGGTGAGGTGTTTGGGGGTTTTTTTGTTTTGTTTTGTTTTTTGGTTTTTTGTGTGGTTTGGGATTTTTTTTTGTTTGGTTTTTTTCTTTTTTTTTTTTTCTTTTTTTTCTTAGACACAGTAATGAAGTAGCTAATATATAATTCTGCTTAAAACTAAACTACCTGTTTGGTTGTGATAACATCCAGTGAACAGAACCCTGCTCCAAACCTGCCAACTATCCACACTTACCCTCTGTGAAAAGGATGAACCAAAGCCCAAACTAGAAGGGATATTAGATTAAAACCACAGCCGAAAACCAGGCATACTCTAAAAAGGCAGACCCCAAAGAGTGGCCATACTAAACAGCTCCTAAAATATGTAAACTAATTTGTGAAAAAATAGGAATATGCATAATAGTATATGAATATGCAACAGGGTGATGTAATAAAAAAAGTATTTTAAAATGTCTCTGAAAATAATAAGTGTACTCTTAGCTAAATGCCAAGCACGTGGATGTTAACCCTGTGTCTTTATTCCCTATTGTTTTTAATTAAACTTTTTAAATTTTACCAAAACAGTTAACCTCGTTTTTCACAGGGAGGGATGCATGGAGAGGGAGAAGGGGAAAGATTCAGGAAATATTGGTTTGACCCTGCTGCTGTGATGCCACAGGATTTCATCCCCCAAGCTCAAGAGGCAGCACTTGTTTGGTGCATGTGGCAAAGCTGCTGAAAACACATTTTAAATTCCTGGATTAAAAAAAGAAAAAATTAAAAAAGGTCACTCCTGTGCCGCTGTGCTACTGCCTCAGGAGGATTTGGGCTGGCTCTGCCCACAGGGATGCTGGAGAAAGCAGCGATGGAAAAAAGGGAATTTTGCTGCCTGTGCTTTGTGGCTCTGCAGGGACGGCAGAACCCGCTGGGTGCTGGGGAGGAGGGATGGGGACAGCAGCAGGACCCTGGGGACACGGCTCTGCTTTCCCCTGTCCCCTTGCAGGTTGGATTATTCCAGCTTTGTGTCCCCCCAGCTGTGTGATAACCACTGGCACCACATTTATCCAAGCCTATTTTACAATTTGTCATTTCCAAAAAAGAAATTTTTGGCAGATCCTCTTCCAGCCCTCCTTTGCTACCGCTCAAAATGTGGTGTGGACAACAATTAGTGAAAATAAACTGAAATTTATTCAGTTTATTCAGTAAAATAAACTGAATTTTAAGATAATTATGGTCTAAAACCTGTGTATGCTTGGGTGAAGTGGACAAAGTGGTTAATTATAAACACAATGTGTGGTTTATTCCTGATTTATTGGGACTTGGTTCCAAATTTCAGGTGCAGGGAAGTGCATCACTCAGTGGGTATTTGGTTGATAAAAGCTGTGGCTTTTGTGTTCATCATCATCATCCGTCAATTTTACTGGAAAACAGAGCTGTAGGTCATGAATTGAAAGCAGCTGGGTTGAAAGATAAAACTCCTGCTGGATTAAAAAAAAAAAAATCCGGATTAAGAAAAAGTAAATTTGGTTTGAAAGTTGTGCCTTCAGTTCCACACATCCAAACCTGAGAGTGAAATAATTCCGGGGGAAAAAATTGAATCCAGAGGGAAAAGCCAATCCCTGAGCAGGGAAAACCGGAGTCGAGAGAATTTTGTGCCATCTGCTGTCAAGAGAATGAATTTCAGCCTCAGAAAAAAGGAAAATGCAGCTCGGAATTCCACCAGACTCCAGAGGAAATCTGAAATAGGAAGGGTGCTTGGCATCTTTATTAAATCGCCCACGAGAGATTTTTTGTTTGACTTCCGAGAATTCCATTTAATGTGAGAAGCAAATTAAAATGCAGTGGTTGTTTTAACAGTTTGTTAGCACTCAAAACTGAGATTAAAAACAACCACCCACCCCCCCTGCCTGCCCCACCCCCAAAATAAAAAAATACAGATGTCACAGGTAATTACAGCTGCTTTCGGCAATACAGTTATTGGGTTGTTTTTTTTTTAAACAGCAAACTTCTTTTTTTCTCAAATAAATACAATCTGTTCACACTAAATTAAAAAAAACCCATAATAAACAGAATGATACAACAGGTTGAAAATGAAACAAACAAACAAAAAGTTGATAACATCAAGTCTGAAGAGATGTCATGGAGAGAAAGCTCAGAAAAAAACATTTTAATGGGAAATAATAAAGGAAGTGGCTGGGTGTTTTTGGTTGTGGGTCAGGAAGATTCCCTGGGGAACAAATTTGAGGAAGTGAGGAGCAGCAAGAAGTGATTTAGCCAATCACAACCACTGTTAATTACAATTATTTTGCTCGTTGATCACCATCCCAAGCACATCTGCTCCCCCATCACTCCCGTTTGGGATTTCAGAATCATTTCCTCTCTGCCTCTTTTGAAAGAAACGAACCCAAACCACAAACCAAAGCCATTATCTGGGGATAAAAATGACCACTTTCATTAAAGTCACTCATTAAATTCAATTTCATAGCAGAAGGAGGCTCCTGGCCTCAGCCAACTTCTGTCTGAAACTGCTCAGTCGGAGTGAAAAGGGAAATATCAATTTTTGTCTGAAATTATCACGGTCTGGATCCTCATTTTGCATAAACAAGCAAAGCTCTGTTGATTTCAGTGTAATGTCAATTTAATTCTTCTCTTTTTCTAAGCCAGACATTGCATATTCTGAAAATTAAGAGTTTATTCTTGGCAGTTTGTAGGTTTTTTTTCCTTAATTGTGGAGAGAAGGGAAAACTCTGGGAAGTGCTGTTAGAATAAAAGTTGGGATCTGCTGCAGCTCCCAGTGAAGGAAAAGATTTTGGAGAGATCAAGTTTAATATTCTGGGACAAAACACTGGAATTAAATCCACATTCATGAGCAGCAATGGGGTGAAAGTGAAGCAACAATCCTTTTGTCTTCTTAAATCACAAATTTAAAAGCAACAACACTTTTTCTCTTTTTTTTTCTCCCAAAAAGCCTTTTCTGCTCAACACAAAACCCCCCAAGAAAACCCAAAATGCTGAAGAAAATAAGATTTTTCTCCCTGGGTGATTCTTGACACCTAATTTGAGACAAGCTTACAATTGTCAAAATATTTCCCAAACATCTAAAAATATATATATATATTTAAAGAAGAGTAATTTAACATCTACCTCCTCAACCAGAACACTTTTTTTCTCTATTATTTTATCAAAGAGCAGCTAACACCACTCCAATTGTGCATTCAGCTTTTGCTCCCTCTAAAGAAAATCCTTTTATTGTCACTCAAATCAAACAGGATCTGAGCAGCCTCCACTCTTTCTACAGGCAATAAATATTGGAATATAATCAAAAATCTGGACAATTCATGTGCCTCAGCAACAAATTTTGTGTGTGTGTGTGTGTGTGATTGTCAAATATTTAATTGGAAACTTTTTGCATGGAGGAAAACGAGCCAGAAACGCTCTTCAGAATGTCTGCACACAGCCAAAAAGCGTTTAAATTAAAAATTAAACAATTAAATTAACCTCACAGCGATAAAATCAGGCAGGAGCAGGTTTTGGTTTTCCTTCCTGCCCTGTCCCAAAATTTTCTCCCTGACTTTTCAGTCCAATTTCTGCTTTAATAAAGCACTTACGAGTGTGTTACAGAGTCCTAAAGGGTGAAATAATGGGATATTCCTATGGATTGAGGGAATTTCTGGGATATTTCCTAGGACTGGCTCCCTGCTGCCTGTGGACATGAACAGGATGTGCTGTGCTAAGGTGTGTTACAGAGTCCTAAAGGTAAAAATAATGGGATATTCCTATGGATTGAGGGAATTTCTGGGATATTTCTGAGGATGGGCTCTCTGCTGCCTGTGGATATGGACAGGATGTGCTGTGCTCTCCCTGGCCAGCTCCAAACTGAGCTCAGCCCCTCTGCATTGGTTCCATCCCAATGGTTTCACCTCTCTTGGGAAGAGGGAATTTTGCAGTTTTCCCACTCCTTGGCTGTTGTGGCAGCTTGGGGGAGGCGACACCAAAACACCACCCAAAGCTTGATTTTTCTGTGCTTAATAATCATCAATTTGGCCAGTGTCGATTTCTGTCCCTCAAAGGAGGGAATTCAGCGCTTTGAGCACAGGCAGAGCTGGGCAGGGGTGGCACAAAATCTCTCCTGAAACACCTCAGCTGCTGCTTTTTGCTTTATTATTTGCTGTTGCTTCCAAAAACCCTGGAGTCTCCAAAGCCACCCTGGTGTGTCCCTGCTCATGGAAATGAGGTTTTTGAGCTTTTCCAACCCAAACCATTCTGGGATGATTCTGTTCCTGGGAATACTCAGACGTGTGGCCCAAACCAAGGAAGGAGCGTGCCTGAGTCTCTTTCATCCCATTTAAACTCATTTTTAAATACCTGCTGACAGCAAGCCTGCACTGCTGAAGTGTCTGCAGCAACTTTTGGACCCAAAGCTGATAATTTTAAGAAATTCTGATCCTAAAAACCCCCTGCTCTGATGCCACCTGATGTTATAAACACCCATAAATGTGGTGTATTTGGGGATGCAGCTGCTTTTAGCATCCTGCAGGCTCTGGCAGCAAGAGGATCCCCCTTGTGATCCCAAACATGTTGGTTAGAGATGGAAACATCCTTCTTCCACTTTCCCCCAAATCCCAACTCTTCCCTCCCTGGATAAACAGCATCAAATGTTGTTCCTAAATTGAAGTGTGCTGAGGTTTTTTTTAGCTGCTTTGTCTTTATGGCAGATGGCACTTGGAAATTAAAGGTAAGGAAGCAAAGCACTCTGAATTCCAGCTGAATTCCAGCAGATTTTTCATCCCATCAACCTCACCAGGACAGCCAAAGGGGCACAAAGCCACTGCTGGGTGAATGGCCCCAAAAAATCCCAGCATAAAAAAGGGAAAACTCCTTTTCCAAACCTCCTGGGCACAAACCTTTCAGGCTGGGTCTGGGCACGCAGGTGGATTTCAATAACCAAAAGCAAAGGAATAAAACCCCAAATCTGAACTCCCTAAATGGCTCAGGTTTGGTTGGAAAAGGCTTCTTTTATCTCCACTTCAAAGGAATTCCTCCCAGCTTTTGTTGCACTGACTTCTGATGCTCGAACTTCGCCTGTGGCTGATGTGAAATTTGGAATTTCCCTCTAATTCGGGATTTTCCTCAACTCCAGCTAATCTCTGCACAAAATCCAACACATTTTGGGCACTCCCATCTCTGTCTGCTCAGGCAGAGGGGAGGAATAACCTGGAGCAGCCTCCTGGGACTCATTTCCAGCCTTGGGGACACACTTTTATTTTTATGGAGGGCGCTATGGGGGCTGGGAGAGGAGCAAGCACGAGGTGCTGAAGGAACCTGCAGAGGCTTTGCAAAAATAGCAATGAGAAAAAAAAACCCAACCCCAGCATCCTGCCTAAGCCGGGGCTCGTTGCTTCACGGGGTGCAGGTGGCAGTGAAAGTGTCACCAGAGCTCCCTTCACACCGGGGAACCCAACCCCGAGCTGACTCCACGCTCTGCAACAGCCTCAAGCTGTATTTTAATTTTTTTTTCCCCTGCTCCAATCAGCCCCTTTTTGTTGTAAATGAGATTTTTTTTTGTTTTTTTTCTCTGCAGGGCTGTGGTGGCTGTGTGAGATATGCTTTAGTGACGCACTGGACAGATGAGGAGGGGTTTATTTTCCCCTGGTGTCAATAAAACACGAGGAAGAAGAGACATTCTCCAACGCTGGGAAAGGCCATGGGCTGTGCTTGCCGGGGTTTCTCCTACTCCTGCAGGAGGGTTTCTCTCCAGTTAAAGCCTCCAGTTGGTCCATGAGTGAGAGGGAGGATGGGAGGGTCTGTCAGCTGCCACACACCAGTGTCCCCCAGTTCTTCACAGGAGCAAAACCCCAGGTAGGGAATCTGTCAGGAGAGAGATGGGAATTAAGGCAGAAAAACCAGCAGGGACAGAGCTGGGCAATCCCAAGGGATGAAGCCCTGCTGTGCTACTCAGGATTTCACCCTTTTTTCCCTCACTTTTCCCTTATCCTAAAGCCCATTTTCAGATGGTGATTGACAGAATGTGCACCCCTGCCTGTGGAAAACACTGGGAAAAAAAACCAAAAACGATTATACCCTGGGAATGTGGGGTTAAAAATGTAATTTTGAATGGAGTGTAGTTTTAAATGGAAGGTAAGTTTAAAAATGTAGTTTTGAATGGAATGTAGTTTTAAATGGGATCCAGTTTTAAAAATGTAGTTTTGAATGGAATGTAGTTTTGAAAATGTAATTTTGAATGGAATGTAGGTTTGAATGGAATATAGGTTTAAGTAGGGACCAGCTCAAACCAAATGTGGTCCCAAACCAGCAGAGTTTTGGGGGAAATATGGATGTTCCTGCAGCTCAGGGGTTCCCAGCTGAGCCCTGAATATCCCAGGGAGCTTCTGCAAGGCTGGCAGAGGGCAGGGAAGGAGAGGAAGTAAAAAACCATTATAATTTCCAGCCTTTTGATGGGTAGCATCTCTTTAGAGGAGAAGGAGAAGAGCTGTAGGGCTGAGGTGCTCTGCTGGCTGTGCTGAGGGGGTTTGGGGCTCTCTGCACAGCCCCTGGTACCCAAAAAGCACCAAACAGTGCCTGCAAACCAATTTCAGGTGGACACTGACCTCAAAAAGCACAAAAGAGTCCCTGCAAACCCACCTCGGGTGGACACTGACCCCAAACAGTCCCTGCATACCCAGTTTAGGTGGACACCTGACCCTAAAAACACCAAACAGTCCCTACAAACCCATCTCAGGTGGACACTGACCCCAAAAAGTCCCTGCAAACTCATTTTAGGTGAACACCTGACCCCCAAAAGTCCCTGCAAACTCATCTCAGGTGGGCACCTGACCCCAAACACTCCCTGCAAACTCATTTTAGGTGAACACCTGACCCCAAAAAGTCCCTGCAAACCCATCTCAGGTGGACACTGACCCCACAAAGCACCTAACAGTCCCTGCAAACCAATTTCAGGTGGACACTGACCCCACAAAGCACCTAACAGTCCCTGCAAACCAATTTCAGGTGGACACTGACCCCACAAAGCACCTAACAGTCCCTGCAAACCAATTTCAGGTGGACACGGACCTCAAAAAGCACAAAAGAGTCCCTGCAAACCCACCTCAGATGGGCACCTGACCCCAAAGAGTCCCTGCATACCCAGTTTAGGTGGACACCTGACCCTAAAAACACCAAACAGTCCCTACAAACCCATCTCAGGTGGACACTGACCCCAAAAAGTCCCTGCAAACCCACCTCAGATGGGCACCTGACCCCAAAGAGTCCCTGCATACCCAGTTTAGGTGGACACCTGACCCTAAAAACACCAAACAGTCCCTACAAACCCATCTCAGGTGGACACTGACCCCAAAAAGCACAAAAGAGTCCCTGCAAACCCATCTCAGGTGGACACTGACCCCAAAAAGCACAAAAGAGTCCCTGCAAACCCATCTCAGGTGGACACTGACCCCAAAAAGCACAAAAGAGTCCCTGCAAACCCATCTCAGGTGGACACCTGACCCGACACCCTGCCCCAGCCTCTCAAACCCTTCTCCTTCAGCCTCCTGAAATGGATAAACTCAGCCCAAAGCCTGCTCCAGCAGGCTGTAATTTGTTTTTCTCTCTGCAGAGCCAGGGTTTCTCCCTGCTGGCAATTACCTTTCGGACCATCTGTACAAAATCCTTGGAGTTCTGAGGGGACAGCCCTTGGAGCTGGCAGGTGCAGGCCTCCAGGGAGGATGCGTGAGCCACGATCAGGATGTTGTTTCCTGAAATGAAATGACAAACACAGGCTGAGCAGGGAGGCAAAGCCAGATTGAAGGGCTTGGTGCCCAAGATCAAGCAGCCACTTAAAACATTTTTGTCCTGTAACAACACATCAGGCTGGGAATTAAGGGGAAAATGTGATTTGTTAACAGGTTTCTCATTTGAGAGCATTTCTCAATTTTCAGGGTAATGGTTAACTCAGTCCTGCTTCGTTTAAAAATGATTTCTGGAGAAAACAAGAAATTCCAGCGAGATTTCGGCTGTGCTGGGAAGCAGATGCTTTTTGCCTAGGCAAAAAATTAATTCCTGTTACAACAAACACTTTAATTTCACTGGCTGGCTTTCCACAGTGGCAGCTTTACATTTCCATTTCCAAGGTCCTTTACAACCAATGTCCCACTGTGCTTTTGAATTTCCTGTGCAAACCATTCAAATCAAAGCTCAGAATGCAGAGAGTGAGATGAAATCAGTGAAAACAGCAGAATTTAGGAATTTCTCAGAGTGTTGTGGCTGAACAACAACAGCTAGGGATTTTTTTTTAAAAAAATCAATATTGTGTTTGGAGAAATGTTCTGAGGCCTTTATGGGAATATAATTGGGAGAAGGATCGCAGAGAGGGGAGGGAAAATGCCCCATTTAATGGTGGGAACACACAGCAGAGGGCAAAGAACTCATTTATTGGGAAAGAAACAGCTGCCATTGGGTCAGGATCCCTAAAATAATTCTGCTATTTCACTTTATGGACCTCTCTTGTGAGTGCATCTGAAATTACAGCTCTGGTACAGAGCTGTCCAGTGCTTCTGGGAGAGAGGATGAGACATTCAGGTGTGGGAATTCATCCCCCAGGAGGGAAGGGTTGGTCAGGAATGTTGGAATCCACCCCCCAGCCTGCCTGGCTTGGTTTGCAGCCCCTCTGCTGCACTCACCTTTGCCTTTACATTCACTGATGATTTCCTTTGTTACTTGGTAGCTTCTGCTTATGTAGTTATCGTAAGACTCAGAAACCACCAGCTTGCTGACAGGAATATGAGGTCTGTGAGGGGAAAAACACATCCAGTAAATGGTAAAAAATAAAGAATTCGAAGTGCAAGGTCTGTGAGCAGAAACACATGTCCAGTAAATGATAAAAGCAAAAACATTCTAAGTGCAAATTGTGATTCAATCTGGAAGTGTCTGTTCTGAAACTCAACCTCCAGAACCACGAGCCACTGTGCTGATCTTTAAACTTCAAGAATGGTTTATTTACTGTTCCTGCATGGAGATATTTGGGAAAATGAGAATGTTCCTCTGATGGGGACCAGTCCATGGAGGCAGCCCAATGGCAGGCTGAATGTGCCCGTGCTCCTTCTGCACTGGAGAGCTCCTCTGTGCTCATTTGGGCTGGTTTGGGGAAAAAATTCCCTCCTGGGAGGGTGGGGAGGCCCTGGCACAGGATGCCCAGAGCAGTTGTGGCTGCCCCTGGATCCCTGGCAGTGCCCAGGCTGGACATTGGGGCTTGGAGCACCCTGGGATAGTGGAGGTGTCCCTGCCCATGGGATGAGCTTTAAGATCTTTCCATCCCAAGCTGTTGAATGATTTTTTTGATTCTCTGTGTCCTTTGTTAGAGGATTTCAGGGCTGTCCCACCCACATCAAGTCAGGGAGAGGCAGAGGAGCTGTCCCAGCAGGACAAGGACGGTGTCACCCAGAGTGGAACAGCAGCTGCTCCATCCCTGCCACCCCTCAGGGGTTGAGGCAAACTCTGACCCTCTGCAGAGCTGGGAAATGCCTGGCTGAGCCCTCCTGTTCCCAGCCAGGGCATTCCTGGGATGTGCCTGGCTGAGCCCTCCTGTTCCCAG
>VWYP01017718.1:0-33724 GCA_013400435.1 Pycnonotus jocosus | reverse complement strand
CATGAAAATCAGAGCCACATCTGTCACTCCTCCCAACTTCCCAGACTGCAGCAACATGATTTGTCACAGAGAATTTACTACAGTGTTCATTCTTTTCCTGTCAAATCCAGATCATAGATTACTCATTGTTTTGGTCTGAAAAACAGGTGCATGCCAAGGAAGGAGGGAACCTCCCTTGGGATGGAAAATATGAACCTCTTCCCTCCAAATCATTGTAACTTTGAAATTATGGGGCTTTCAGGCAAAGATATAGGAAAAGGAATAACAATCCTTTACTTATATATATATATATATAAAACAAGACAAACAAATAACAACAATGGCAGCAACAACAAAAAACCCCGGAAACCTATTAACAGGCTTCTCTTGGCCACGAAGCCTTTCCCGTTTGATGTTATGGCCAGGGCCAGCAGGGCCTCTGGTTGCTCCTGGCTGGACACGGCAGGTGCGATGATTCCCCCATGGCTGCAGGGGGCGCTGTGGCGTGAGCCCAGATGCCTCTCCTGGTTAATGGCAGCGTTGCTAGGGGGAGAGATAGAAAAGGGGTCTTCTTTACAAACTCATGCAAAGCAGCAGGTCTCAGTGCCCAGGAGCTGCAGGGTGTCCTGGTGGACAGGGAGGTGCTGGGTTAAAGTGTAGCAAAAAGCCTGAGGCAGGAACAGAAAACAGTGGGGCTGGGCAGTAGCAGCCTGGCTCCCACAAAAACATGGGGAGATGCACCCTTTGGAGGGACAAGGGGTTAGGGTCACATGTTTTTCCCCGTGGCACCCGAGCAGATGGTGAAGGCTCTTTCCAGTGAAATCAGATGCTGGAAAGGTCTCAGCTCAACAGCCGCTTTTATGAGCAAAGGCTCACCTATGGTAAGGAGAAGCTGTGCAGGACAGAACTCCGTAGTGGCAGAAAATTCTCCCTGCAGCAGCAGCCTGGCACCAAAATGACGACCACCTCCCCTCTGATCCCAAGAGTGAGAGAGTGAATGAGGGCCAAGCCCAGCCCCTCACCCTCCAGCCAAAATCTCATGGTATCTCTGCGCTTCCCAAGAGAAAGCTGCCCAGTTAAGAGACGGTAGCAAACTGCACCCTTCCCCCTCCTCCTCTTCCCATCCACATCTTAGGTCTCTTAAATGTCAGTTATCATTTCTTAGGCAACAAATGGGATAAAATTCCCTGAGAGAAAGACTAAAACCAGGAAAAGTCCTAACCTCCAACAGTCATTTATACTTTACCATTTCTAGGGCAATGTTTTCTTGTGTGGGACAGGCAGCAGATCATGGGAAGATCTGATTTGCAGAATAGGCAGATGCCTTGCTCCTGAACCTAGCAGTTTGTAGCTGCAATGTGGGAGATTCACTGTGTCAGTCTGTATTACCAAACCTAACAGGACCTCTTTCTGTCGCTCCAATCAATGTGTCAACAAATTTTCCAGGGTTGTGGACCAAATTGTAGTGGGGATATACTTGAAAGAGGCAAAGGACTGATCTTCTGAATGGTGAACCTCTTCCAACATTGCCCATAGACAGCAGAACTTACCCTCTCTAGGGAGGCACAGGATGATTCACTAGTGGTGGAAATTACATCCTTTTGAGTGATGTGCATGGTAGAGAACATGCTTCCCTTTCCCATATTAATCTATGATTTGGATGGAGAAGAAGGGAAACAAATATTATTTTTTTTTCATTTTTCCTTATTGAGTAGCTTTACAGCTTGTTATTAGCTAGTTCTGTTCTTCTCTAAGGCTTCCTTCTACTCACTAGCTCACGAAAACCTTTAATGCAAAAAGAGTGAAAAAGAGCAAACCAATCCACCCACCCATCCCAGGCACTTCATGGAGAGGTATACTTATACTGCTGTTGAGACACTGACTGAAATACACAGTTTTTAACCTGTAAATATGTGCACAAGCTTTGAATATGCTAGCATACACTGCAGGTGGCCAGTGGGTGGCAGACTAGCCACCGCATTGGAGAGCTCTTATGCCGCTTTTCACACAGAGTTTTTGCAACCTGGGCAGCACTCCACGCTGCTGTGCTCTGGCTGCCGGCTGTGCTGTGCCATGCCATGAGCATGCCAGACATAACCATAATATACACTGAATCTTAAGCCAAAAGCTTGCCTTAAATTTGGTGCAAAACTTGTTTAGGAGGAAGACTCAAGCTGAATTCTCTGGTGATAGACATAGACTTGCTACATAATTCTGTTATGCGCTGAGCCAGTGCAGTTTTTTCATTAATGCTCCATGAACTGGTTCTCTGAAGTGCTTATGGCTAGTATCTGGAGACCATCTAGGCAAATGTCCTTCTTGGGGAACATGGGCACCCAGAACTCTGCAGGCAGACAGGCACTGGACGAGGAGCCTGAGGCCACACAGGAGGATGTGAAGCAGTGTGTGCACTCCTAGTGCCCCTGGAAATATGTGTCTCCTGCTAATGATGACTGTGACAGGCAGACCCCAATGATAACCATGTAAAGTGCAGGCTGAGCAAGGAGAAGAAGCAATATATCAGTAGCTGTCGCATCACATATGTGTCTTCTGGCCTTTTCTCAGGTCCTTGTGTGCAGCATACGTTCCCTTGTGTCCCTCATGGGGTGGTTGCAGTCATGCGAAGTGCAGGGCTTTCCCCCTCTTTTTCACAATGAGTCTGGCATTGCCCTCTCAAGAAGAAAACTATACCTGAAGTCCTTTTGTTGAATCCATAATGCATCCACCAGCACAATGGGGCACAATTAATAATAGAAATTGCATTTCAAAGAGATTTTTGGAATATATTTTCACCTCATCGCACTGTGTAAGATGATTGACATAAATTCCTTTTCAATTCAAAGGGAACAGAGGACTTACAAATATAACTCACTTGAGTAAGAGTAGGAGTTTCTGCTGCATCTGGTGCATTTTGGAGTGTATTACTTCCTTTCAAATATAACTATTCTAATAAGGTGGTTTATTTACCCATTGTCTGCCAAAATATCATTGAAAAATGAATTTTGCAGTAGGACATGGTTAAAAACTCAGCTGTGCCAGGCTTTGGAAATAGTTAATGGTTTGTGTGCTGCTGCCATCTGATGGTTATTCTTTTGAAATGCTGCACAATGCCGAGACACTATACAGAAAGGGGTCAGTGCTGCTGCGCTAGAGACAAGCAGGTCTGGACTGGGGTCTCCTATGAGCAAGTTGTGGAAATGTGTATTGCATTTGGCTAGAAAACAAGTATAAACAAGATCTTTCTCACATCAGTTTTTTTGTTCATTGTCGTTTCTATAATGTACAAAGTGAATCAGTGTTACAGGAGTTTACAGGTGTATTAAAAAAATTGCTTTGAAATTTCAATGGCACTAGTTGAAATGTATACCTTTTTAGTCAATGATCAGTAATCTGTATAGATGCTGATGGGGCAGCTATATCTTAGAGGAAGGAAAGACAATTCAGTGTGCTGGGAACAATCAGATTTTGTGGAACATTCACATAGGATCAAGGTTTTTCATACGCATGAGAACACATATTCACATATGAATAACAAGATTCATTTTCCCCAAATGTTGACAGTTGTAAGAAGTAATTACTTCTGGTGTATCAAGGTTGAGTGAGCTTCAGAAAGTCCCCTGTTCTGGATAACAACAATTTTAAAAAATAGGTTTTTTGTGGCTTATGCAGAATACATATTTCAGTGAAGTTTTGCTAGCTCTTAAACATTGAATTGTTGAATGGTTTGTGTTGTAAGAAAGTTTAAAGACCATCTAGTGCTAATCCCCCTCTCATGGAGAGGGAGACCTTTAAGTGCAGTAGGTTGTTCAGAGCTCTGTCCAGCCTGCTCTGGAACACTTCCAAGGATGGGGTATCCACAACATCCCTAGGCAACCTGTTCCAATTCCTCACCAACCTCACAGTAAAGAATGTTTTCCTAATATCTAATCTAACCCTACTTTCTTTCCATTTGAAGCCATTCTCCCTTATCCTATCACTACATGCTCTTAGAAAAAAGTGCCTCTCCATTGTTCTTGTAGGGTTCCTTCAGGTACTGGAAGGCCACAATTAGGTCGCCCTGAAGCCTTCTCTTCTTCACACTGAACAAACCAAATTCTTTCAGCTTTTCTTCATAGGAGAAGTGTTCCATCCCTCTAACGATCTTAGTGTCTCTGGACTTAACTCCAACAGATTGATGTCCTTCTTGTGCTGGAGACCCCAGAGCTGGATGCAGCACTCCAGGTGGGGTCTCACCAGAGCAGAACAGGGGTGCAGAATCACCTCCCTCACTCTGTTGGCCACTTTTCATTTGATACACCCCAGGACACATTTGGCTTTCTTGGCTTCAAGCACATTTACTGGATCATGTCCAGCCTCTCATCCACCAGCATCCCTTTCTTGTCAGGGCTGCTCTCAATCTGTTCACTCCACAGCCTGCACTGATACCAGTGGTTGCCTCAACCCAGATGCAGGACCTTGCGTTTGGCCTTGTTCAACCTCATGAGATTCGTATGGGCCAAATTCTCAAGGTTGTCTAGGTTCCTCTGGATCTTATTCTTCAGATATGGCAGCCACACCACTCATCTTGGTGTCATCTGCAAATTTGCTAAGGGTGTTCATGATCTCTTTGTCCATGTCATTAATGAAGATATCAAATAACACAGGTCCCAATACCTGCTGAAGGACACCACTTGTCACTGATGTCCACTGGGACTCTGAGCCATTGACCCATTAACCTCTGAATGTCACCATCCAAGCAATTTCTTATTAATATAGTAGTCTATTCATCAAACCATCTTTCTCCAATTTAGAGAGAAGGATGTTGTGGCAGTGTCAAAGGCTTTATAGAAGTCTACATAGATGACACTTGTAACCCTTCCCTTGTCTACCGAGGTAGTCACTCCATCAGAGAAGGACACTCAGTTGGTGAGGCAGGACTTTTCCTTGGTGAAGCCATTCTGGTTTTCTCAGATTACCTCAATGTCCTCCATTTGCATTAACATGGTTTCTACAAGGGTCTGTTCCATGATCTTCCCAGGCACAGAGGCTGACAGGTCAGTAGTTACCAGTGTTATCTTTTCTACCCTTTTCAAGGATGGGTGCAATGTTTCCCCTTTTCTAACCACATGGGATTTCATCTGGCTGACATGACTTTTCAAATATCATGGAGAATGCCTTGGCAACTATGTCAGCCAATTCTCTCAGACCTCTGGGATGCATCTCTTAATGAATGAGTGTCTCTTAAAAAGTCATGGGCAAAAGTATCAGTAAAAACAGGTTTAATATAAAAGTGACAGTATGACAAAGTTCATTAGGAAGGTTCACTGTATTACTAGATGGTTAAGGTATACCAAGGAAAAGCAAGCAAAAATCCATAGTCAATTAATCTAAACCAAAATAATCCCAAAATTATCTATGTGAGGGCGTGGGGAAAGAGGGGAGAGGAGACAAAAGAATAGAAAGGGTAAGGATAAAAAGGAATACAGCCCAAAGGTGCAACGGCACTTAAACTTAACAATACTTAATCATAGCAGCATTTAACTTAAGCTTAACAGCACTTAAGGAGCATTTAATTTAACTTATAACTTCAATTAAACCATTTAGTGAATGACTCATATAGAATTTATTATATCACAACAGTAACTTACTTAAGGCTTAACTTATAAACCTAAAGTACTTAAGAATCTTGGAAAGTAGCATTTCTCCCACATTTGATATAGCATATGCACACTTGTATGCATAGAGACATAAAGAGTTTCTACCAGGTACCTGTTAAAATTTTCCCTTTAAGGTAGTGAAATACTCATTTCAGATGTCTTTGCATCTTCTCAGCAGGCAAAGGATTGACCCTCAAGGAATGGGAGTATCAGCCCAGAATCAGTCACCGTTTGGCGATCCTCCGAGTACAACAAACTTGAGAGTTTGCTGGCTCTGAGAGGCTTTCAGACAGACTTTGCTGGTCACAGCTGCCAGTCCACGAGAACTCAAATGGTCTCATTTTGGACTGCTCTTTATAGGGCTGCAAGAAAGTGGGCTTTAGTCATAACAATGTTTCATCCTGGCCACACTTCAGGTCAGAAACTTTCTTTGAAAGATTGGGAACAAAAATATTATTCAACTTAGTTGTTATTCAGGCAAAAAGTTTCAAAAGCTGTTGATTAAAAAAAACAGGAGCTCATTAGACAGCACAAGTTCTGAGAGCAGACAGAGCTTCTGATAAGCTCAAGAAGAGCTCAGCTGAGGTACTGTTCAAAGCCAAGGCCTAGCAAGCATTTTTCCAATCTTAGCAAGGCCTAGGGGGAAACAGATACACCACCACAGTCCCATAGACATATGTACATTCAGGTTCCTCAGATGCCGTGAAGCTGATCTTTATTTACAGTGAGAGGGACTTTGCTCCCCAAGTCCACATCCTACTGTCCATCCACTTGGGAGGTCTGGGAAGAAAGAGTATCTCAGCCTTCTCATCTGTTGTTACCAGTTTTCCAGCATTGTTTATCAGCGGGGGTATTGGGGTGTATACCTTAATTGTTCTTCCTTTTCTGGTTAACACTCCTGTAGAAACCCTTCCTGTTTTTCTTTGCATCCCTTAACTGATTCAGTTACAGCTTAGCCTTGGCCTTCTTCACCTCATCCTTACTCAATTGTGCTCCATCTCTATACTCTTCGCAGGTCATCTGTCTCACCCTCAATTTTCTCTGTTTGCTTCCTTCCCTTTAGTTTGGACTCCAGATAAGCAGTCCAGATTTTAATTTGTGAATTTAAAGTTCAAATTTTCTTCTTGCATTTGTAGTGTTTGTTCCTATTCTTCCCCATATACTTAAATGATATAGAAAACAAATATTGATATTGACATACATTCATTGGTGTTAATGTGATTCAAGAGACACGCAAAAAAATGTGCTAATATTTAGACACAGTGTAGCAGCTCTCATGGCATCTTCTGCAGTTTGCAAGTATTTTCCACACTGAAGACTGGAAAGAGATTGTGTTGTTTGCATCCAGCTTCACAGAAAACCATCTGTGGAGTTTTCAGGAGAAAGCCGAACCTAATTTCAACACTTATTGCTAATTAGGAAATATTCTTTCATTAATAGTGAACCTAGAAGCCCTATAATTTCAGAAAGTAGGAGCCACTGTAACTGCATGTAAATATGGAGAAAGGAAAAGTTTCTTAATGAATTTGGATTGATCAAGTAAAGGGCTAGAAAGCTGGGGCACCCTTTGATTTGGAAGGCATGTACTTGATTAGTAATTTCCTTTAACCTCTTTTTATTTAATATTCAGACAGAAGAGAAATGGGATTCAGGAGCTAAATTATCCCTGTTCAATTAGCACTGAAAGGTGAAGAGCTAAGGTTTACCTCACGAAGATCTTCAGGGGCAATTCTCAGGTTTCCCCTTTCCAACATAGCCATATGTATTCTCTGCACAAGACCCAGAGTTATAGTTTTTAATTCATAGTTGAATATTGGACTGTATATCTATTTCTTCTCCAAACATACTTTGTCTTTCCTTGGTGCAATTCTTTGCATGTATTTGCAGAATCTCTACAGATTTGGGTGTCTCCACACATTAGGAGAACTCAGTAGAACTACACAAATAATGGATGTTTTAGTTTTGTGGCTGAACCAAATGATCAGGGGAAAAAGTGCAGTTTGGGCAGACCAGAAATGAAAACATGTTTTTCTCAATGTTGGTGATATAACCTCCTCCCTTTTCTTTTTCATACTGTTGCCAAAATTATTTTTGCTTTTACATTTCCTTCATATATTAATGTATTCTGTAGTCTATAGTTGTATAGTTATATAGGTCCCAGCTAGCTCCAGTACTTTTCCTACCATGATAGGCAGAAAGACAAAACACGTCCCAAAGGCTCCAAGCCCCAGGGGGTCCAAGGCTCCTATCCTATCTTTGTTCATCCTTGGAGCCAAGACTGAGACTAGCTCTTTGAGACACATTTTCATAAACAAGGTTTAGTTCCTCTCTAAAGGGGGGCTACAGAAGAGGTGGAACAAAAAGGGGGAAATTACTTAATCACCTGTACTTCTAATTGTGGATTCATATCAATTATGCTAATTTGTTAAACTTAAAAATCTGTATTCACCCTATGTGGGATGGACATTTTTCCATATATGCCCCATGGGGGCCTCCAATAAAGACCAGACTTTATTGGCCATACTAATGTTGTGTTGAAAGTGTGTTGTTTCATTTCTAGGTCTTTAATGCATCAAAACCAATCTTCAAATTTTAAAAAGTGGGTTTTGGAGGGAAAAAAAAAGTTAAAAAACCTTGTTTGAAAAAAAAAGATGAGAAAATTTTAAAATGTTGAAATAAACTATGCTGATGTGGCTGACCTCCCCCTCCACCCTCCCCACCTTTTTGCCCAACCTACATCCCTTCTAAAAAGAATATTCCAATTACTAGAAGGTTTTAATTCATTTTAACATTAATAATGGTTGCTGTGAATAAATGGTATAAATGTCCCTAAAGGTGGCCTTGGCCACTGCTGAAAGGGCTTTAGATGCTAGTTCATTTGGTGAAAAATCACTATGAATATTCAGTCTGGACATTTTCAGAAACTTGTGAGACCTAGCAAAAACCCTCTTTGGGCCCCTGAAGAGTCAATCTCCTAGCAGAAACCTGAGCTATGTGTATGCTTGCTGGTTATCAGAAACTGCCAAGAAAAACTTGACTATTACCATTGGTGAGCTATTAACATTAGTGAAAATTTCACAAGGAGGGAAACTCTATTCATCCTCAGGACAGCATCAGGCATGGTCTAATTGACAGTCTCATTTAATTGCAGTTTGGGACACTAAGGGGAAATGAAGTGATAGCTTGGTCCACTACTCAACTAAAGCACAGTTTCCAGGTATGCAAATGTTGACGTCCATGATGAAAACTTTACCTGGCTCTGGTACACAGACATTAAACCAAACTACACTTACATAAGTTTAAATTTAACTGCCTCAAGTTGAGAAAGCTGCCATGTTTAATACAGCTGCATTACAGCCCCAGCCTGCCTTCACAATGCACCCCTCAATCTTGCTTTTCCTGGAGGCATGTCATTAAGCTTGAATTCCTTGTGAGAGCACTATAGATATCTCTTTACCACTTTTTACCTCACCTTAATTTGGGGGCAGATATAAATTTTGACTATGTATTTTTTTAAATTCAGACTTCACTGAAATCAAGGCAATACTGCTTGACTTTGAATAAAATGTTAGAGTCAGAGAAACATATAATCGTTTAAGGAGCCCTTATTTTCACAGAATCACAGAATGAGTGAGATTGGAAGGGACCAGCAGAGCAGTCATCAGGTCCAACCTCCCTGCTCAAGGAGGATCATCCTAGAGTACATTGACAGAATTGCATCCAGACAGCTCTTGAGTATCTCCAGAGAGGGAGATTCCACATCCTCTCTTGGCAATCTGTTCCAGTGTATGGTTGTCTGCAAAGTAAAAAAGTTCTTCCTTTCTTCCTCATATTCAGGTGGAACTTCTCATGCATCAGTTTTTGACTGTTGCCTCTGGGAGCCTGGCTCCTTCCTCTTGACACCTTCCCTTCCTATACGTATATACATTGATGAAGTCCCTTCTCAGTCATCTTCTCAAGGCAGAAGAGTCCCAACCCTTTGTTGCCCTCTGCTGAACTTGCTCCAGGAACACCATGTCACTCTTGTCCTGAGGAGCCCGGAACCGGACACAGCACTCCACACAGATGTGGCCTTACCAGGGCTGAGTAGAGGGTCAGGATCACCTCCCTCAGCCTGCTGGCAATGCTCTTCCTAATGCACCCGAGGATACCTTTTGCCTTCTTAGCCACAAGGGCTCACTGCTGGCTCATGGACAGCTTGTTGTCTACCAGGACCCACAGGTCCTTCTCTGCAGAGCTGCTTGCCAGCTGTTTGGCCTGCAGCCTGTACTGGTGCAGGACTCTGCATTTGTCTTCATTGAACTTCAGACAGTTCTTCTCTGCCCTTCTCTCCAACCTGTAAAGATCCTTCTGAATGTCAGCACAACACTCTTGGGTATTGGCCACTCTTCCCAGCTTTGAGTTGTCAGTCAACTTGCTGAGGAGGCCTCTGCCCCTCCCCTCAAGTCACTGATGAACAATACTGGACCCAATATCGACCCTTGGTAGACACCACTATTGACAAGCCTCCAGCTAGACCCTCTTCTACTGATTTTGTCTCTCTGGCATGTGCCATTCAGCCAGTTCTCAATCCACCTTGCTGTCCACTTATCCAGTCCACACTTCCTGAGTTTACCTGTGAGGACATTGTGAGAAGCAGTGTCAAAAGCCTTGTTGAAGGTGAGGTAGACAATCCATCCAGGTAGTTTTCTCATCATGGAAGGCCATCAGGTTGGTCAAGTGTGATTTGTCTTTAGTGAATCCATGCTGACTACTCCTGATTCCCTTCTTGTCTTACATGTGTATAGAGATGGCCTCCAGAATGAGGCACTCTGTCATGTTTCCAGGGATTTTGTTGTCATCAGTGCTTTCCAGGAGCCTCCTGGACAGTTCATGCTTCGCTTTGCATGCTTCTTCATGCAACATTCTCCAGCAAATGTCAGACTCTAATTAAAGTCCCCTGCAAGAACCCATGCTTGTGACTTTGAGGCTCATTCAAGCTGCCTGTAGATGATCTCATATACTTTTTTCTCCTGATCAGGTTGCCTGTAGCAAACACCTGCAATAGTCTTACCCTTCTAGTCTGCAACTCCACCACCATGCCTTTCTGCTCTTTAACAGTGTGTAGCTATTCATGACAACAGTCTGTCATTCCAGTCATTTGAGGTATCCCACCACCTTTCCATAATCACAGTGAGATCAAAGCCTTGTGACTGCACACAGATCTCTAGTTTGTCCTGTTTATTTCTCTATGCTGCATGTATTGGTGCGCAGGCACTTCATAGTATTTCATTGTTTCAATATCCCAGTGGGGGTGCACAGGGTTGCCACATAGTTCTATCTTGGCTACTTGGCTACTTGTTATTGATCAAGGTATTCCCCTTTACACCTCCTTTTGCTACTAGTGTCATCGCTATGGTTCTCCCTGTACCACACCTTATCTCTGTAAAGCCTGTCCCTGTCTCCATTTCCCTTTCAAATCTCATTTAAAGCTCTCTCAAGGAGCCCTGACAACTCCTGAGCTAAGACCCTTTATTGGCTTTGAGACAGGTAGACCCTGTTAGTTGCCAGCAGGCTCAGTGTTGTATAAATTGACCCATGATCAAAAAACCCCAAAATCCTGCTCATAACACCTGTCTCAAAGACAGGTGTTCATCTTCATGATTTTCCTGTTTGTTTCCCCATCATTCCCTGTAACTTTCAGGACAGAAGAGAACACAATGTGTGCTCCAGTTGCCCCAAGGCCCTGAAGGGCCCCCTTGATTCTCCACAGCCTTCTTGTTGAGACCTTGTCAGTGCCTACCAGAAAAACCAGTACAGGATGGAGTAGGCTGTACCAGGCTGGGCAGTTTCCTGATGATTTCCCTTTCCTAGGCCCCAGGAAGGTCACATACCTCCCTATAAGTTGGATCTGGTTGGCATATCAGGTCCTCCGTTCCTCTCCAAAGGGACCAATGACTACTCACCAATGACTGTCACCAATGACTACTACTCTATTTTTTTTTTTCTTAATTGGTGAGATCATGATCCAGAAGGTAGGCTGCTCTGCCCTGGGCAACATCTCCATCCCAAAAGAACCTTCATCCAGAGTCTCATTTCTCTGGTCCTGAGATTCCAGGGCCTTGTATGAGGGCACATAGGGAGGTGAGCTAGGTCTGGAGGAGATTCACCTGCCACCCCAAGAAGAAACCCTTTTCCACTCCCCTCCATCTCTAAGGTTGCTTCCTTCTACCTGGCGGTGAGAGGGTAGGGGGATTCATTGTTTCTTGTGAAGTGAATGGTGGGTGCATTTGTCTAAGGCATGGTAGAGCGCAGTTGCATCTGTCAATCTTTTCCTCAGTCTCAAATACTTCTCAGATTTTCTACTTCATCTCTGTAGCTCAGAACTGTTGTTTTGTACTGACCATATGGAAAATTTAAGTCTTTACTCTTGGATCATTATTTAATTACACATCTAATAAGTATATAGATACAAATTAGATGTCTAACTCAGATGAAGATGACTACTTGGTCTGAGGACAGGAAATAGTAACAAGTAGAGGTGAACTGTGCCTAACATAATTCTTCTACTATACTTTTCTTTTTATAAGTTTCTATTCTCTTTCGATAAAATTGTAGAATCTGGATTTATGCTAAGAAAGGTTATTTGGTCCTGTAGTATTAGCATTTTAAAATACCTATGCAGATGGTCTTTCAGAGTTCATTCAGCCGTTACCTACCTACCTTGCATGTGTTATCAATGAAAGCCATTATAGCAGAGCACACATGACAATTCCTTCCAGGGCAAATCCAGGGAGACACATGGAAGTCTTTCTGTAGCCTAATAACTGATTTTAACTTGATCTGCAGAAATTTCATCCAGTTTTTAATGTCTCAGCTTGTACCTAAAGTGCAGCCCAGATTACACTGTTACATGTCTTTTGTAGTTCTCTAGCTAGACCATGAATGTAAAACTGTATGGGACATAATTGACTGTTCTTGAAACAGATGCTTCACATTTACCTTAACAAACAGGTGAAACTTGCCTGCATCCACCTGGTTTTGTCCAGGTCAGCAGATTAATTCTAACTTCACTTATGCTTGCATTAGAAATTAGAGGGGTTTTCCCAATAGTTAATCTGTAATAACATCTATTGACAGCTGCTTTGATATCCTGCATGTCTTGGGAGAAAAACAGGCACCTTAGAACACTATGAAAGCAGATAATGTTGTTTTTTAACTCTGCAAAATATGATAAAGGCTTTAAAGCCTGAGAGTCAGTTGTTATGATTGTAGGATAAAGTTGAGTATTTGAGAGCTACAGCAGCAGAAACCTTTCAGCTTTTTGAAAATTTTCCTAGGCTTTTTTTTCTTCATATATAGAAAATTATAGATCAGACCAACACACTGGAAGAAACATCTGGCAAAAGTGCAAAGGGTAATTGAAATATATTTTTTTAAAGTTTAGAGAATCTGTAAAGCAATCTCCATAGGGAAGAAGCTGAACCATTATACTATTCCTGGGAAACTGCAAGGACGCATTTTGAGACTACCTAAAAGACAGGCAATTTTCAGCAATACCAACTTACATTTGCTGTCTAGAAATAGACTGTGTGATTTTCCCTGATTGAGGTCCAAAATACATTTTTAAAGCCTGTTAATATATTTTCTTAGTTTTGGTTGGGACAGAGTAAATTTTCTCACATTTGCCATGAGGAGGGTGAAGCCTAGACAGTGCAGGCATGTCTAGGTTGTTTATTCTACACTGCTCACATCATCTTTGGGGGGCATGGATTTGTGTGGAAGAAAAGGCCAATATGCAGCAGAAGCATGACAATTTATTTGTTCCCGTTTTATCCTGAGGGAGAAAAGTGATGAATAGAGTAGTGTGGTCAGTGCAGTCCAGATGAGTGGACTGAGAGCTGCTGTGAAGGAAATGCTGGAACTTCAGTATGAACTGGAGTCCAAGGCTGTTGGATCTTTCCCTTTTCTGACCCAGAGATGGGGCAACTGAGAGGCATTTTAAAGACTTTTATGCCATTTTCAATCTTATATGAAGGGTGAGACAATATAGATGTTACCGTTCACACCATCACAATCAGAAGCCAACTATTTCCTAATTACAATACATTATAAGTGTTTTTTGACCTATCAGCTTTTGCCCCACAATGCCGTAAATGCCTTAAAGCCAATCATCTAAAATCACCTCTTGTGAGTCCTAATACAATGCATCTTTCAAAGCTCTATTTCTCCAAAGTATCTAGTCTTATTTGCAAGGCCATCCTTTGAAACTTGTTTCTAGTTCCATTTCTCTCTCAACAATGTCCATCCTATTCCATGTCATATCTAAGTCAGCATTTCTTATCTCAAGGTTTGCATACAGATTCACATTATGTGAGCCTTCATTCTCAGGCCCTGAGAATTCTCTACAGATCCATTTCCCACACAAGGCAGCAAAGTGGTGGCACCATGGACAGTGCTTATGCATTTTTCTCCATTCCTTTAGCAGCAGAGTTTGCTTTCACAATGAAAAAGCATACTGTACACCTGGAACTGACTTTCTCAAGGGTGGAAACACAGCCTCACTATTTACTATGGACTGATGCATACTGTACTGGGAAAGGGTGGAGCTCCAGAACACTTGCAACACATTGATGAAATCATTGCATGGGGCAGTTTTTGCTGAGGAAGATTTTGAGAAATGGGAGAAGACAATCCAGATTCTTCTGAGGGCCAATTTTGCCATAAGGCAAAGTAAAATCTAGGAACTTGCCCAGGAAATTCAGCTTTTAGCATTAAAATGCAAGATGGACGTTGTCAAGTTACAATGCATGTGGTCAACAAATAGCAGATTTGTCCCCTGTCACAGTACAGATAGTCTGTAGCTGGACAGATAAATCTGGCTATAGTAAGAAGCCCAGTTTGGTTCTGCTAGGTGATAAATAAGTCCCTAGGCAAACAATCATAGTAGAGATTTAAACTCAGAGACCTCAACCAATCCCTTCCAACCCTAAATGCAAATGTATCATTGGCCAGGGAGCTTGGTGGTGTTGACCCAGACCAATCAGTTATCTAGATCTGAGAGTTTTGAACTCCCTGTATAAGAAGGTTCCGAATAATAAAACAGGCTGTTTGTCATATGATCAAGGGGACTCGAGTCATGATTTCTGTCTCCAGCCTAGAACTGCACGTAACAGTCTCCCACCAACTTTCCAAGAAGGAAACATAAACTTTCCTTGGCACTGTGGATTTTTGAAGATGCATATTCCAAATTTCAGTCATATTGTAAACCATTTCTATTAAATTTCCTGAAAGAATAATTTCAAGTGCAGTCCTGAGCAACAACAAAGTTTTTTAACAAATTAAACAGGAGATTGTTCATGCAGTAGCCCTTGGACCAGTCAGGACAGGATGAAATGTAAAAAATATCGACTACATTTTAGCTGGGGAGAATGGTTCTTCCTGCAGATTCTGACAAAAAGGTATCGTGAGAGACTTGAGGATGAGCTCTGGGGTTCTAGAGTCAGGAATACAAAGGCTCCAAGGCCTATAACAACCCAATTGAAAAAGAGATACTTGTGGCTTACGAAGGGGTTCAAACTGTCTCATAAGTGATTGGCACTGAAGCACAGCTTCTTCTGGCGCCCCAACTGCCACTGCTGGGCTGGAGGTTCAAAGGGAAAGTCCCTTTCACATGTCATGCCTACTGATGCAACATAGACTTAACTGGCTCACACTGATCACACAGCAAGTTTGCATAGGAAACTCCAGTTGTCCAGGGATATTAGAATTCATCATGAACTGGCCCAAAGTTTAAAATGTCAGACTATGACCATCATTGGAGGAGGAAAAGGTGACATATGGTGAGGAGCCCCCACCACATAATCAGCTACCAGAAAATGAAAAGCAATATCCACACTTTATTGATGGCTCCTGCAATATTATAGAGATACATCGAAAATTGAAAGCTGCAGTATGGAGTCCTACACAAAAAGGCACAGAAGATATTGAGGGACAAGGTGGATCACATAGGGTCGCAGAGCTGAAAGCCATCCAGCTAGCTTTAGGTATCACTGAACAAGAGAGATGACCAGCTCTACCTCTACACTGACTCAAAAATGCTGCTTGGTATGACTAAACCAATGGAAAAAAAGACTAACTGTCAGCACAGAGATAAATCCACCTGGGCTGTTAAATCGTAACAAGACACTGCCGCCTGGACACGGTAGTCCCTAGACCATCCACACGGAATGATTCACTCCCCTGGAAAATAACAACCCCTCAACTGCCTCAATATATAGTGACTCTGCTTTGGGAAGTCACCTTGGGAGACTTCCTTGTAGCTCAGGGTGAGCAAAAGTGCTTCAGCCCATGTGCAGCTCCTAGGCTGTCTCAGTTTGCAATTACTCTCTTTTGGCAAGCCCCTTTGAGAGTTTGCAATGGCTCAAGGTGGGAAAAAATACTTCAACCCATGAGCCTTTGCAGTTCTATGTTAATATTTCATACCCCATTGGTTAATCACTTTGTTCCTGGGTTTTACCCCTCCTGATTGGTTCTTTTTGGATCCTTTCCCTGATTGGTTGTGGAATCCCTGCAGCTCCTCAATATAATACCTAGAGTCTGGCCTTGGCAGGACAGACCCTAGTTACCTGCCCAGCCTGAGAGAGGGAACTTCCAATGTGCTCTGTACAAATGGTTTGCCCCGGTTCCTCCCTGCCCTTAATGCCCCTGACCCTTGGTTTCTCCCCTCCTCTAAATGGCTCCATTGGCTGTGGGACCTGGTGAGCAGCCCTGTCCCCCCTGTGGGATGCTGTCCTTACCTGCCCTTTGCTCCGCCCCCATACCTCAAAGTCATTGGCTGCTAGACCCCGTACTTAAGCAGGGGCAAGTAGAGAAGCTGTCTCTGGAACTTCAGGTTTCTGTTCAGCTCCTGGAAATAAACCTGCTGGAATTGACCTGGTGTCAGGGCCTTCTTCTTCTGGCTGGCTAGCTGCGTGGTGTGTATGGATGTGTGAGCTGACTGCCCTGCCTCAGAATTCCCAAGAGGCTTTTCCATAGGACAGGCTTATTACATCAGGCTTCAGCTCCACTCCAAAAATACACATGACTACAACTGGTCCCTTTCCCAATTCCTTTCCCCATTGGCCAAGTTGTAAAACCCCGCCCCTGGCTACCCTATATAATACTTCTCCCCAACCATTCGGCTCCTTTCTCCTCCAGAATAAAGAAGATGTTCTGCAGATCGGAAAGACCCTATCTTGCTGCTTTTATTCCTGCATCGCCCAGGGTGGCAAATGCAGCTCTGCTGCTCAGGCAGCCTCCCAAAGAGCGAATCCCTCTGCACTTAAGAGTGCACCAAAGAGCAAATCACACTGCACTTGAGAATGCACCAAATAGCTGATCACTCTGACCTAAGGGTGCGCAAAGAGCTAATCACTCTACACCTAAGAGTGCCTGTGCCTCCGTCGATCTAGGTGTCTTTTTAAAGACGCTTCTAGTGAGGAAGGTCGTGGACCTTCACCACTGGACCAGACTGTGACACCCGGGTAAAAACACTGACTGTCAAAGTATGTCACGTAGTGTCGCACCTCTTTTGGGGGTGCAGCACTTGTTATTTGGAGTTAGGAAAGGAGAAGGCAGACAGGTCTGAAGTCAGCATGCAAAAATCTCTTTATTCTAATTTTCTGACTCCATTTATATACACTGTACAAAGGTGGCCAGTTATTGGCCAAAGCAGGTCAACCCATCACTTGGATTGGTGACCATACCAATCACTCAAATATTCTATCAGAACTAAAGAATGTAAACATTTCTTATTTACATGAAAGAGCTTGGGAACAGAGCTCAGAATTCAAAACATCAGAAGGCTTTCGGCTTTAATATCAAGCCCAAGTCTGAGACATGTAAAAATCAGAGCCACAACGTAGATGCACGCATACCCAAGAGCTGGGCTACTGAAGACCACAACAACAGACAGGTGGATTGAGTTGCCAAGCTTTAAGTGTCTTAGGTGGATCTGGATAGGCAACGTAAAGGTGAATTATGGATAGGGAAAGAAGCATTCCCTTCTGGGAGAAAACAGCAAACATATCTGTGTACCTTCAGTTTTGTTAGGCTGTTTCTTTTGGTAACTTATATACATCAGTTCAATGTTAAAATGGTTAACTGTCAACTGGGAAGTAAAGTTTACAGTCAAATGAAGAGCTGAGAAATGAGAATGAGTTTCAGTGAATAAGCTGAATTAATAAGAAACTTACTGGTTTGCAAAAATGAGAGATTACATGATTTAATGTAACCCTTTGAGTAAAATAAAACTCATTTAGGTGATATTACTTGCTGCTTATTCAAGACTGATTGTGAACATTCAGATACATACCATAAGCCAAACTGTTGTAAATCAAAATGAGTCGTGACTTCTCAGAACTTCAAGCTATTTTACTGTGGTAGAATGAGAAGCTTGCATAAATTCTAAAGACCCAGTAAGATTAATTATTCCAATAAAAATACCAATAATAAAAAGTCATCAGATATTTTATTTCTTTGTTCAGAGATGCTGAGTATTCTCCAAAGTTGTGAAAGACTCAGGGTGTGATAGGGAAGAGAGCAAGGGAGGGAGTCAGGAGTGACTTTTTATCCTCATAAGAGTGGAAGGAGCAGCATCACCATCTGCGAGTTTTCAGGCATTTCCATTTTTCCTCTTCTGTTTTCTCTTCATGAGACAAGGAAACTTGAACTGTTGTAGAAATCGAGGAAGAAAATTATTAGATAAAAGTTCTGGAAAGGGAAACTGGTGAATTTTAAGCTGCTGTCATTGAATATATAAATCTGCAATGTCTTTTCTTTGAACAGTATATTAGAAAATATACTTTTTGTTCATTATCTTGCAGTTTCCAGAAGATGGTGGAGTCAGTCTTTAAGCAGGACTGAGAAGCGCTTTCTCATTTATTCATACTATTTTATCACCCATCTAATGGGGTATAATAGGATATTTCTTCTCTAGTCTGTGGACAGGAAATGTGAGAGGAACAGAGTTGCACTGTACCATTATCCAAAATCTGTTCTTAGAGATATAGCTTCACACCCAAGCCACTGTGCAATAAGTGAGTGTATTTACTGAACATTAGTCATTATACAGACATTACACCCATGCCTACTTTGTATTGCAGGTGATGTAGTATCTATAACTTTTACTGTGAGAAATTTTTCAGATTACATCCCATTTACCAAGGGCATGCATGGAGCATGCAACCACCATGAAGCAACTGTTAGCAACAAATTTGTCCTGTATATGAACACTTGACGTCAGACCAGGTTTTGTATGAGAGTTAGTCCCTGTCTCCATCCCTGATAAGCATGAACACAGAATTAATCTGTGTGAACATGGGCTGTGTGATAAGCTCAAACAGCTAGTGCCAGGGAAGCTGCCTGTACCTCAGCTATAAGGACTTGTACAACTTTTAACCAAAACTGCCCACACAGTGCCATTTGCACAGTGCTTTCCAGACTTATGTTAGTCTTGAGGAATTACCTAGAAACTTGTCTGTGGCCCATTGACTTCTTCCTAGTGATCTGAAAGACAGTATATCTTCAAGCTCATTTGGGCACATTTTTTTGATGTCCTCAATATGCTCAGTTTTAGCAATAGGTAGAAATCATTTTACTAGGTGATACACTGCTTACTTGCAGCCAATACACTCCCATCTAAGAACAAGAAAACTGTCTGAGGATCAAGATTAAAAAACTTGTTGTGGGTGAAAAATGAACAATTAGTCTGCTATCACCATCCCTGATGATATTTAAAAGTTGTGTAGTTATGTAGGGACATTGTTTTACAGTGGAATTGTCAGTGCTAGGTTAATGGTTGGACTTGATGTTCTTAACGGTCTTTTGCAAACTAAACAATTCTATAATTCTATGATTCCATGATTAAGAGCACCAGTTGTGCTGCACGTGGAAAACACACTTAGGAGACCTGACCTCTACTGCAGTGGAGAAGGCCCTATCAGACTACTGCTGGTCTCTTTTCTGGTGCAATCTCATGACTGTTGGGCTGGATTTTTAAATTTACTGCTATGGGATGGTTTATCCCAGGATCACACACCAGGATTGTGCCTGGTATAGCAGTTGAATTGAAATGGAGATTGAAAATGAGAATTCTCAAATGCATCTTTTAGCCCTCTAGCTGAAACTGATCTCCTAGTAGGGAGGGCTTCATCATGGTTCAGGGCTTGTTGGGTGTGAAGGATACATTCAAACACACAAACATGAAGACACCATTAAAGGACATGATTGCAGGAATCCAAAGAGACTGGGCATTTCTATGCTTTGCAAACACGCCTATTTTTTTCTATCAGTTAGAGTGGTCAGCAGTGAAGTGTAGGTTTCTATAGTGTCTTTCCATGGCTTACAAGAGACCAAAATGTGCTACGATGGGAAGGTGTCAAACACCTTCTTGCACTCAGAGCAGTTTCAGCTTTATAGGGAAGCATGCTTTCATAAAGAAGATGGTATTATCTCCAGAATAACTTCTGTGATACTGTTTGCATTACTACCCTAAACAAGGTGTGAAAAGTCAAGGATAAGCCTTTAGAAAAAAGTCTTTAATGTTTCTACTAGCTCAGACACTGCTGGACACCAGTTAAAGGATTTATTTCAATGTCACTACAGGGCTGCCACAGAGCCCTGTGCTACAAAGTAGTAAATAGAAAATTTGCCTATACCTTTTTCCTGTTCATTCTTGCTCATTCATCTCCCCTTGTTCAAGAGATTCCTGGGGTAAATGTAGATGTCACAGTAGATGTAGATGGCAAGTTATATTAGATATCTTATTGCAATGAAGAGTAATTAGGACATTAATGGCATGGATCCATGTTCTAGTTTTGTTTGAAACCAAGTAGAAACACAAAAAAAAATGTAGTGGTTTCACATTCGCCGAATTCTGTTTGCCAAATTCAGTGTAGTGGTTTGAGTGTCTTTGCTGCTGTGAGATAGAATTAGGAGGAAAAAGGCAAAACAGGTTCAACTCAAAAGTAAACATAGTTTTATTAACACACACTAAGAAGAAGAAAATAAGAAAAAACCCAAAACAAATGAAACTTCCAAAACAACCCCCTCTCCCACTACAAAATGTTAACTTTCCTACAAACAATGTAAATAGGCAAAACTCCAGGTCGGTACTACTTATAAAATAGTCTTTCATTCAGTCTTTGAGAGAGGTCTCTCCTGTTTTGTTTTGGTAACTTTCCACAAGATAAACAGTCTGCTTGTGGCTTCCAACTCACACAAGAACAGCCTGCCTGGGAAACTTCTGCAGTTGTAGACCTCCCATATCACATAGCCTTTTCTTGTGACTACATATGAGCCATGGACTCACATATTGGGGTGTCACATTTTAAAGATGAGCAACGTCAAAGGCAGAGGGTTCTTCATCCTGGGGAACAGAGATGACTTCTCACTTCTTCACTGGTGGTGCAGAGGGCTTCTTCTCATCTCTCTCAGTTCAAACATCTTATAGGATCACCAGATCACAACTTCAAATTCAATATTCACTCAGTACATCATAGATACCTTTGCTCAAAAATCCACAAATCATCTCCCCCAATTTGAAGGATTATTCTAGTATATTCATATTACAGTCTGTTACCACAATTCATAGGAGATTTTTCAGCCTAGAACCAAGGCAACTTGTCATCTCTTCCACCAAAGAGGTCACTCTTCCTTCACGGACTTTGAGATCTCCATATTGTCCCCTTACATGTCTCCAATTTGGCTGTTTCTCTCACTAAGGGAAAAGTTAGGGCTTTGGAAGTTTCATCTGTGTCAAGACAAAGTTAAATCCTGCCCAAGTCCTCTTTCTCTCAGCTGCGGCTCATGGTGTCAGACTTCAAGGCCACACCAATGGGGGGAACTTGCACCGAGAGATCGGAGCGGCTCAGGCAGTCAGAAATCTCAACAGCCAAAGATGTAGATGGCTCCTGCCTACCCCTAGGTCTCATGGGGTGGGCCTGGCCCACCTGGTGGCAGAAGTAGAGCCCAGTCGGGCCACACACAGGCCCCAGGAGGTGCTTGTGACGCAACAGGGCCAGCCTTGCCGAGCGTCAAGCTGCTATCAGGGGCTGCGGCCTCTCCTCCACCTCGCTGGTGGCTGGCAGGGGAAGGCCCAGAGACATGGCCAGGGCCAGGCCTGACTCTCCCCACTGCAGGGGGGAATGGCAGGCCCAGCCGGGCTGCCAGGCCCCAGGGGGCCATATGGCGAACCAGGACAGGCCCTGTTACCTGTTCCAAGGCAAGAAGAAAAAAGGGCCTGGCTTGGACACACTCAACTTTATATGGGTATTACCAAAAGTCGCCTTCAGCTTTCTTAGTGGTCAAACCATATGCTAGTAGCTAAAATTTGGCTTCTGATAGGTCCCTGTCCTTTCCAAACAATTCTAAGGTCCTAACAGGGCAATATTCCATGTTCCTCTTCAACTAAGAACAAAACTGTGTTAACCCATAACAATCCTCTGACCTATTACAGGTGTCTACTTGATCAGAGCAACTGCTCTATTGCAGTACTTGCATGTATATCTCTTGTGGAAAATGTCTGCCCTTGGTTAGATAAATCCAGTTCTAGGCTTCTAGCTGGTGATAGATGAAAAATTATCAATGTAACACCTAGCCGAACCCATCATAAAAGATACTTTTCCCTTTTCATAGTCCTTCTATCTATCTATCTATCTCTCTTTCCTCTCTTCTCTCTCTCCCTTTTTCTCATTTTAAAAACAGTTTTCAACTTCCAGTGGACAGAAATTTAACTGTAGCAATGGGAACAAAGACACGCAGGAAGACACTTGTACATGTGAAGGAAATCACTTTATTGTTGAAGTTACTCCCATTTTATACCTCTTCTCTCAACCAGGCAAACCCAAAACATAAGAGAAGTGTAGCATCATGCTACTGCGTGTCCCTGAAAGCGACCTGTGCCTCAGGGCCCAGAGCACTCTGCTAATAAGGACCTGACAATAAAGGTGAGGAGATGGGGTCCTGTTTGGAAATCTGAGGGCTGTTTATTGTTGGCGCACACATTGTGGGTACAGCCTTGAATGCGTTCCAGGGATGAGAGCCAAAAATGCTCCCAAGGATCCAGGGTTATAAACTAGACAAATGGGGCAAATCTGAGCATGAGGGTCCAGTAGGGATGGGGAAAAATGGTGCAAAGGGGTGGCCAGGAATGAAGGGGACTAATAGGATCACAGGGGTGTGGTACTGCAGCAAAAATACCCAATGGGGTCCAAGGGAAGGAAGAACATTCTGGGAGGTATGGATATATGGTGAACGGGGTGACATAAACTTAACAAACCAATAGAACAACGAAACCTAAGAAATATTAACATGCGGCTGCAAAGGCCCATGGGAGGAAGGTCTTTCTCACCCTAATCAAAGGGTATCTCTCCTAGTAGCAGGCCCCTGGGCCTCCACAGAGAAGAGCACCCATTGGCTGGCTCAGCTGCAGTGTGCTGTCCATGAGTCAGAACTATCTCTCATCCTCCAACTGACCTTCCTCTCTCCGGTCTGCAGCTGTGCCTTCCTAGAGGTCTTTCTGCTAAACATGAGCCTTAACAACTTTAACAATTACAACTCCATATCCTACATTTAACCTATGTTTAATCTGTAGCAATTCACCCTGCTCGAGTAAGCCATGACAATAGTGCAGGAATGTCAGAAGACATTGTGTGAGATCTTTGATCAAAGGGTTTTCCCCCTTCAAGGGCAAAAAATACATTCTCGTTGGCCCAAATAGAGCCAGGACTTTAAACTATATGCTTTAGTCTGACTGGGATGTGAGTGATGCACCCAGAGCAGACTTCCTTGAGGTGCCATCTAAATTTTCACAGCAGCTGCTCAGAGACATCTTCTTGTGAGTATAAGATGAGAACAAATTCCATTCAGGCTGTCAGCTTTAAATGCACTCAACATGCTCAAACAAAAGTGCGATGTCTTCTTGGTTTTCTGTGTAGTATATCCTTCATGAAATAGAAGTGATGAAGAGCTCCTGCCAGCACTTCCAGGAGAAGCTGAATGAGATTGAACAGCACCTAACAGCAGACACTGTTTTCTGGTGCTATATCAGATGAAGAAAGGTAATGACAGCCAAACCCACTCATCTAAATCCAAAGATATCATTGTGTTACTGTATGACTTCTGGTCAGTGAAGTACAGCTATGGATATCCCACAAATGGAGGAGAAATGTATTGTGATGTGATTTTTGTGCAGAGGAAAGTCCAGCTTCTTTCCACATTGTTCAAGGTGCTTAAACATGAGCATTTTGAATGGGAAGACTGCTATATAAAATTGGGCTAGATTTTTAGCACAGAAATACTATGTTCTAATAGTGTTAAGAACATTAAGAACAGATATCTGTCAGCTGGAGCTTAGTGTCCCAGGTCAGTAGGTTCAGGCCATGTAATTAATGCTCATTAATGCTCATCAATGCTCAATTAATGCAGTGTTAAAGCAGGAAAATTTAAACCAGCTCTTCATGGATTCAGCACAAGTTCATGGTGATGTTTGGGGTTAGATTTCTTTTTTTTTCCTTTTTCTTCTCACTAGTAGAATTTTCCCCGATACGTTGCTAGGGAACTAATTACTGGGTACTCAGGCAGAACAAAGGGGGTAAGAGGAGGAACTGGCTACCCCTTTTGTCTCTCTGGGAGTGTCTCTCGAAGGGGGAGGCAACATGAGTTCTTTGGGGCAGATAAAAGACAGAGCAGGAGGCAGTTTTGCTACTTCTTGCTCTCTCTGGGCACTCATCAGACAGAACACAGCCGGGCTGGTTTCTTTCTTCTTGCTGCGGGAGAAGTTCCATTGTCACCAGAAAATGTCCAGTCCTGAGAAAATCTCTGCTGGGTGTGACCTGCACCTCCCCCCTGCTTGCCGGGGACATCCAGCCTCCTGCCTGCAGGGGCACCGAGACCAAACTGCCCTGGGTTTTTGGAAGCAAGGCTTTTCAAGGTTCTTGGTACTGGTTTGTTATTAATGTTGTAGTTGTTGAAATTTTTTTTCTTTGTTTGCTTTGTTACACACACTAGTAAAGAGCTGCTATTTCCTATTCCCATAACTCTGCCTAGGGAAAAAAAAAAAGCCCCTTTTATTTTTTTTTTTCTAAATTATAATAATTTAGAGGGTGGGGATGTGAATTGTCCAGATACCTGTCTTTCAAACCAAGACAGGTGATTACCAAGAAGCCTCAGGTTCATAAAAAGCTACTAGGTGTGGAGGTGCATGTTTTAAGTTCATGTTTTAAGGTTCTATGTTACAGCTGTATATGGTTTTGTATTATTCAAGTTTTCTGTACCCCAGTTATTCCCCAATGGTTTGCCCCATGCATCCCTCTGTGTTTTCCCACCTCTCAGTTAGTTTCTCCCATCACTCAAAGTTGTTTACTCTGGTTCTCCCCTCAGAGCTCCCTGTCCATCATTTCTGTCCCTGCCTCCAGGACCTGTCCATCACCACGAGGCCTCTCCCCTGCATCTGGAAAGTTCCAGGGAGGGCTTTGTGGGATTGGTCATGATCCTGGGGGGCTCCCTCCTCCCTTCATTGAGTGGATCCCCAAGATGTTTGTAACCCAAGAGCCGTGCCCCTGTCATTCCCCATTGGTTCTTTCCTAGACCCTGCCTCTCACCCCTCCTCTCTTTATAGTCTGCTGCATGGGCATTCTCCTCACTCTTTGGGGCAGACACTCCCTGAGTAAACCCAGGTTGCTGTCCCCTCAAAGAGTCTCCTCTTTCTTTCCTGTCTATTGCCACTGGATACAAAGAGAGTGAGTCCAAGGACTCACAAGGGAAGGCGAGGTCTATCCGTAGACTAAGCCATACCTCCAGGGTTGTTGGTGCTGCTGGGCTAGCCAGGCCAACGGGGTTGTGGTGCACCATGACAATTAGGGGTTTCCAGCCTGGAGCTGCCTAAACGTAGCACATTTATGTAGTCTTCGTGCTTGTGATAAATCAAAAATGATCAACCTCTCCATACTCAGAATCACAGAATGAACTATGTTGGAAAAGACCTTTGAGATCATCAAGTCCAACCTATGACCTAACACCTGCTCATCAACTAAACTATGGCACTGAGTGCCATGCCCATTCTTTTTTGTAAGCATGTCTAGGGATGATGACTCCACCACCTCCCTGGGAATTCCAGTGCCCAATCACTCTTTCACTGAAGAATATTTTCTTGCTGTCTAACCTAAACTTCCCTTGGACTTTGTCCTTTCATTCTGCCAGTGGTTGCCTGCAAGGAGAGACCAATTCCCACCTGCCTACTACCTCCTTTGAGAGAGTTGTAGAGAGTGATAAGGTCACCTCTGAGTCTCCTTTTCTCCAGGCTAAACAACCCCAGCTCCCTCAGTCATTCCTCACAGGGCCTGTGTTCCAGATGCTTCACCAGCTTTGTTGCCCTTCTCTGGACATGCTCCAGCATCCCAACATCCTTCCCAAATTGAGGGGCCCAGAACTAGACACAGCTCGCAAAGTGTGGCCTCACCAGTGCCAAGTACAGGGGAAAAATGATTTCCCTAATGTTGCTGGCCACACTATTCCTGATCCAGGCCAGGATGCCATTGGCCTTCTTGGCCACCTGGGCACACTGCTGGCTCATGTTGAGGCTGCTGCCAATCAGTACCCCCAGATCCCTTTCTGCCTGGCCACTGTCCAGCCACTGTCCTCAGCCTGTAGTGCTGCAGGGGATTGTTGTGGCCAAAGAGCACAAGTGTCAAGGACCTGACACTTGGACTTGTTGAACCTCATATTGTTGGATTCAGTCTATCTAGTCCCTTTGTGGAGCCCTTCTACTCTCCAGCTGATCAACATATGCTTCCAGCTTGGTCTCATCTGCAAATTTACTGATGGTGGACTCAATCCCCTCGTCCAGATCATCAAGGAAGGTATTAAACATGACTAGGCCCAGCGCTGTCCCCTGGGGGACACCGCTAGTGACCGGCTGACAACTGGATGCAACACTGTTCACCACTATCCTCTGGGCCCAGCCATCCAGCCAGTTCTTAACCCAGCAAAGAGCACACTTATATAAACCATTGACTTCCACTGTTTCCAGGAATATGCTGTGGGAGACAGTGTCAAAGGCTTTGCTGAAGTCCAAATAGACAACACCCACAGCCTTTCCCTCATCCATCAGGTAGGTCACCTGGTCATAAAAGGAGATTGCGTTGGTCAAGCACGACCCACCCTTCCTAAGCCCATGCTGGCTGAGTCTGATACTCTGGCCATCTGTAGTAGTTTCATGATCACCTCTTTCTGTTTGCCAGATTCAGGGTACTGGTTTGAGTGTCTTTGCTCCTGTGAGATAGAATTAGGAGGAAAAAGCAGGCTTAACTTAAAAATAAACAGATCGATTTTATTAACACATACACTAAAAGAAGAAAAGGAAAGAAAAAAATTGAAACCTTCAAAACCCTTTGCTTCCCCCACCAGTGTTCACTTTTCTACAAACAGCATAGAGACAAACCCTGTGATTTTCAGTCAGTTTCACCATTTGAAAAAAGTCTTTCATCAATTCTTTAGGAGAGGAGTCTCTAATGGAATTACCATGGAATTTTCCCCCACTGACAACCTAGAATAGTTCTCTTATGGGTCTGAACTCTCACAGAAACAGCCGTCCAGGGAGACCCTGCTTCCCTGAAGTCTCCTCACATTAGCAGCTTCCCAAGCTGCTTATGGGTCATGGGAACTTCAGACATCTGGGGTGTCACATTTTAATATGTACAACTCAAAGGCAAAGAATTTTTCATCTCAAGGAACAGAGATATCTTTTCACTTCTTCACTGGTGCAGAGGGCTTTTCACCTCTCTTTCAAGCATCTCATAAGATCACTATCACTTAGTCCATCATAAACACCTTTGCTCAAAATCCACACACAAATTTGAACAACATCACCCCAAATGTATATCTTTCCCATGATTTAAAGGATAATCTACATATAGAGTTCATTTCCATAGCTCAAAAGGAAGTCCAGCCAGCAGGCAACTCCTCCATCCTTCCTCTAATTAGTCTTTCACTCACTCTCTCCATCTGACTCTTCTCTATGTTCACTCTGTCCCTCTCTTGTTTCTCTCTGGGAAGAGTTAAGTCTTAAAAGCTTCATGTTGCCAGGAAAGGGTTAAATCTGTCCAAGGTCTTTCTCTCTCTCTGCAGCTGGAGGTGTTAGATTTCAAGGCCGCGCTGGTGATGGTGGGAGTGGAATGAACTCACGCAGAGACATCAGAGCACCTGAGGAGTCTGGAATCAAAACCAGGCAGGAACATAAATGCCTTTTCTGCCCACCCCTCAGTCTAAATCGGGGTGGGCACTGGACCAGCTGGGCCTGTAGCTGATAGTAGGGGCCTGGCCAGCGGGACCTGCCCAGCCCCCACCAGCAGCTGATGGGGCCCAGAGGCACAGCTCAGCCAGGCCTGGAGCCAGCTTCCCCCCCACATAGAGGAGCAGCAAGGTGTTTTCCAGCTGCTAAAAAAAAAACGATCCCAGCCAGAACAGAGCATATGTTCATCCCCTCCCTTGGCCCGGGAGTCACCAGGCCAGGCAGGCCTCTCTTAAAAAGGCCCAGGCCCTGGCAGGCTCTCCCCCCGGCAAAGAGAGAGCCAGGACTGCCCCTCTTACCTCCTACAAGGTCGCAAGGAAAAGGGAAATCACCAGACTTCCTGGCTAATTTAAGGCTGTTGTGACCCAGACGTCTGTACTTGTATTTAATTGGCCAATGTAGCCATCAATCTTAATTGGTTCTTACCATCCGTGCTAAACCAACACAAGTATTCTTCTTATTATGAGGTGTATGATATATAAAAATTTGTGTATCCAATATATCCCGTATATTTCTTTTTCAGCAAAAAGGCTAAGTGGAAAAACCCTGGTTTCAGGGTTTGCCCACCCAGCCTTCCATATTATAATTTTGAGATAAGGTCAGAATTTGCAATCAAAAGAACTCAGCAGGAAGGAGATGACACCCCATTTGGGAGGAGGACTGCCATTCACAAGGTAATCAGTGACTGATATCGATCTGGGAGGACACCACGGAGACCTGATGAAATCATTGCCTGATACCCAGTTCCAAAAATCCATTCAGAAAATCTAAGTTCTTCCTGGAAATCTCTTCAAAACCAAATCAACCTAAGAAAAAGTACATGCATATGTATCTTGGACATGGACACAATGGACTTGGCCTCCGGGCACAAAAACCCCATTAAAAACCCCCAGCTTCGGCCACTGTGGAGGTGGTGGACAGCATGCTTGGTGTGGCTCCCCCCTTCCACCCAACCTCAATTGAAGTTGTTTGTTGTTTTTTTTTTTTCTTTTATCATGGTTTCTTTAAAATTGTTGTTGGGATTGTGGAATAAATTGCTTAATATTAACTTTGATTTTGATTCATTTATAACATTATAGTCAGTTATTTTAGTAGTCCTTCAACCAATACTGATTTCAGGTGCAAAGTACCTTGTATAGTCCTAGCCACATTCTAAATTTTTACTTGCTAGTAACTGCCTCTGACTATTTGTTGCTGTCGGTATCAAATTAGAACCAAATCAAATTTTATGCACTCACTGACAGTGCATAAAAAGTTAAACTGTCAAACTATTACTTTGAAAAGTCACCTGGCTGTACTCTTCATGTGTGCTTCATATAAATCCAGCTAAAACCAAAAGGAAACAAGAAACACAGGATTTTCTACATTATAATCCTTGAATTAGAATCCTGGTTCATTTTTCTGGGAAGCACATAGAGCCTGGATTTATGCAGAAAAGCCTCTCAAGTTTGGATCACAGCAAAGAAATGCAATTGGTTCATTTTCAAAGCAGTGCAGTTTTCAATTTAGTGCTTCCCAGACTGTGAGATGTCCTACTGTCTTGTTTATTTAATGTTGTGAAGGGATCTTAGGTATCATTTAGGCTTTGGTGTTGCAAATCACAGCTTTGCTAAAGTGCAAATAGAAGTAGCATTTGCACATGTTTAAGGAGAAAATGCAGTCAAACATGCTGAGCAGCCTTGAGGCTCCTTGCACCTCCATGTTTCCACAGATGTTCAGGGTAATAAAATGATTTGAAGAGAGAGGTACATAACATAGGAACTAACAAGATCCTCCACGCCTGCTGGGGTATGAACTTTACTGGTTGAAATTTTCTCCTTTTCGAGACCTCACATGAGATTTGTACACCACTTCTACACTATCAAGTTTTTAAGAGTTTATATGTCAAGGTTTGTGATTGTGAGAGTATCATTATGTTATAAACAAGGACAAGGAGACCTTCTTCTCCTTTAAAAAGCCTTTATTAGGATCAGCTCTTTATTAGGATCAGCTTATGGGGGGGAGCTCGAGGAGGCTGCGCACACCACCACTGCTCCCCACAGACAGCGCCGAGGAGGAGGTGTTCAGCTTTGCCAGGCAGCAGAGCTGAGGCTTCCATTCCTCACAGGAGTTCCCAGGAATTCCGTTTCGCTGCTGGAGTTGGCAGGGGGTCTTCTTTTTCTAGTGCTTCTTAGGTTGTGGTGACTAGACACGAAGCCCCAGCAGGTAGCTGGACGTCCTGCTGACGTGGAGATGTCCTTCATGGGCTTGGACTTGGTGCTGGCTCGTTGTTTTAGGGGCTTTTTGGTGTAAAATCGGGGTCCTTCAATACGCTGAGCCTCATGGGAGTCCTCTAATTTGCATGGCGGGCAGGGAGCAGCAGGGGTGCCACTCAGTGGGAATTCAAGGACAAAAGAACCAGGGATACAGGTGATTGGGGCACATGAAAACGGGGAACCAGGAAGTGTAGGTTTAAGAACTTGGAACAAGGGGTACAGACATCTAACAGCATGACTTTTTAACAATATAACATATTTACACAAAGCTGTGCTGTCACTGCGGGGCAAACAAGAAAGGTGGGGGCTAGGTGCCGCTTTGGATAGCTTCTCAAGTGACAGGCAAGATGGGTGCTATTGTCTTTACAAACAGCTCGATGGGTGGGGGTGACAGGACGCCTCTCCGCAGGAGCTGGCATCTCTGCCCTGAGGTGCTGTGGGGACGAGCGGGGGTGGGGATGGGTAGCTCTCGCCATCCTGCTGCCTGCAGAGTCCTTTGCCGTTTACAAGAGGGAGAGCCACCGGGACCAGTATTTTCCCAAGCTCCTTTCTCTAAGAAGTCACTTGGCTTTTTCTTACAAAATTATTTGGTGCCTATTACTGCAAAACAAAATGATTCTTGGATGGATGGGCTGCACTGACCGCATGGCAAGTGTTGGTGATACCTCAATTAGCAAGTCATTCAGCCCAGCACAGCACACCCAGCTCAGGAAACAAAGTAGAGTCTGAAAAAGGGAGAGCCCCAATCTAGACTAACAAAGACCAAGACAGGGGAAGGCAAAAAGCCCCAAAATAGCCAAGGAAACAAAGGACCGAGCAAACAACTTGGGAGACTTTGTTCACTTCAATTAGGCAGCATGAAAACAGGACCGAAACATCTTCCATGGAAATTTTTTGTGAAATAAGCAATAAATATGTCATAGTGTTTTCTCTCTCCACTGGCTTAGAAACAGCACTTGCAAATATTATCTCTCAACTTGTGGAGGAAAGCAAGAGCATGGTGAATGACAAACAACAATGCCAGTGCTGAAGATCTCCTGGAAGAAAGGATGGCTAAGAAGCTTCCTTGACTCAGTGATACCAGTGATTCCTCCCACGAAACAAGATGATTTTTGCAAGAGTAACTGCAACCTAATGCATAAAAGCTTTATAGGAATATGATGTTGCAATTACTGTTGGACTGTCTTATGCCTATGTGTAGAGAAGTTGGTATTGGCAGGTGGCAGCTGTTCGTGATTAAAAAAGATCATGCAGGATCTCTTGTGCATTTGAATTCTACCATTTATATTGATGAGGACTGAATATGACTCTAGTTAACAACATTTACCTGTTTGAATGGTCTTTAAGATTGGTATGTGCAGTCCAGCTCCTCCTTTCAATTAAATTATAAAATAATTTAATGCAAGATATGAATGGTATAGGGTTTCCCCACATGCAACACTTAGATAAAAATATTGTTAATGTGGATGTGTTTCATGTATAGCTAGAAAACTGTTAAAACCCTCGACATTGTTTTAATTGTTAAGCCACAATCTTTTAACTATAAAAAAGCATACTAAGCAATGGGAAGGTACTTCTTTCTCAATAATCCTAGGGCACAAGTTGTGTTTCACTTCATACCTCCTCCAAGCATGTTACAAGGATGACAGGACTGCACCTCATAATGCTGTTGTTGAAGATTAGAGAAAAAAAAAAACATGCAGTAATTTTGGGATCAGGAAATTCTGAGGGTAGCGCTAGTGAATGTGACAGCCAGCTGTGTACCTATTTAAATTCACAGGTTTACCAACATTCTAAAATCCATCATTTGTTTTCCTTTGGGGCAGTCTGATGCAAATATGGTGACAATCTTAATGACAACTCAAAAGAATTGATTAAATTGACTATAACAATTTCTCTAGCTAGCTGAAATACAAATTATCTTGCTGGCTCACATCTTGGAGTGGTGAGGAAACTACATTACTTGTGAAAAGCATTAGCATTAAGCAGTTTGCAAATTTGAAATGTGAAGAAAACTGTCCTTTTGACACTGTAAGACCTCTGACAAAAAACAAAACAAAACAAAACAAAAGGAAATAAATGTAAGTATTTCAATAAAATTACGCTTTCTTCCCCATTTTACCTCTCCAAAACTAAAGTGGGTAGAACAATTGGCTCTTTCTACAGGACTGATGAGGCTTTACAAAGGTTCATGCAATGTATATCAGACCAGGTATGGAAGAGTATGAGACACATTGGGATATAGCAGTGTTCTTCTCCTTGCTCTCTGGTGCTCTTTCAGTATCTTTTGCCTCTACTAGCACCTGAAACTAGCACCTGAAATCCTTATAACACTCTATTAGAGAGTTAAGCATTTTATTTGTTCTATTTACAATATCTAGAGTGCAAGGGTAACATGCAGCCTCAGCAAAGCACAAGGGAGGAAAGGAAGGAGACAGGAAGGGGGAGGTAAATTAGAAAATGATTCCCTAACAAAGATAGAAAATTCAAAACCTAATGATTGCATTTACCTACCCTAGTTCAGTAGCAATTTGTGTCATTTGGATTTTACTTCTTTTGTCATTGTCTTCTGCCTTTACTGGTTTTCCCTGATGCCTCCGTAAATCTTTAAACCCTGAAGCTAAAAGAGGCTGCTTTGTGCTTCAATATTGATTTTGCTAAAGAGTAAAATCTAGTCAGATAATAAGGAAATTAATCTAAGGTACCCTGCCAAGAGCTCCCATTAGTTGCTGTATCAGGCATCAAGTCAATCAACCCTTGAGAGCATCACATGAATAAACATCAAAACCTCTCTGGCATGTTAATGCATCAGTTGTCTTATTGTCAATGCTGTCATGACATTCCAAGAAAAGTACAGTCTTGGGAATTCAGCCCCTTCCAACTTCAGGTCCAAAGATGATTTGACACAGGCTTAGAAGGCAGCAGGGTTCAAGAAAGAAGACATCACAGCCAAAAAAAAGTGACACAGCTGCTTTAAACATAGCTTTGACCTCCTGCTACGTGCACAGTCCAGCCCTACCCAGTCTGAGCATACTGCCTGTCTCTTGCATCCCAGTGCATGGCGATGCGATGCCCCAGGTCAGGCCCAGGGCTTCCCCTGTGCTGGGATTTGTATTTGAAAAAAACAAAAAGCCTCAAATCTTGGCCTCAAGCAATACAAATAAACTGGTTCTGAGCTGCTAGATATGAATGATTTTCTGCTCTAGGGCTATCAGAGAGCCTGGTGTGGCAGAACGTCCTCCCCTTCTTTCTACCACAGATGCCTGCTGCAGATGGAAGAGATAACCCAGTCCGGGTGTAGCAAGGGGTCATCTCCTGGTGCCGAAATGTCTGCAGCCCGACTAAGAAGTAACATCTTGGTATGCAGAGCAGATGTGGGAAGAGATAATAGAAAAATAGATACCACTGACTGAAGACACTGTTCTTTACAACTGTCGTGGTTTGGGCTGGTCTAGTAGACCAATTAAAGGTTAGCTTTTTGATTGGTATGTCATCTGGCTACTTGGAGGAAGAAATGCGACCTCTGGGTGATATTTAAGAGAGCC
>VWYP01017717.1:1203866-1222489 GCA_013400435.1 Pycnonotus jocosus | reverse complement strand
GGACCCTGAGCCCCCGTCCCGCCGAGGGCTCGCTGGGGCCGGGCCAGGGCCCGGGGAACCCCCTACCTGCTCCTCGGGGGCGGGGGAGCCCCTCGGCAGCCGAGGGACCGCGGCGCCTCTGCCCGGCACGGGCGGCTCCTCCCAACAACGCCTCACCTTCCTTCCCCCGCCTGCAAACCTGGGTGTCCCCAGGACGGTGGCGTGGCCCCGGGGCAGGGTGGGGCAGGGCAGGGCCGCCCCTCGTCCCCTCCCCGCCCCGGCGCAGGTAAGCAGTGCTGGTTAAACTCAAGCTCTGAAAAACAGAGCGTTTGAGCAGCCACCCCAGCCCCTCGCTGCTGCGGGCTGCGCTCAGCCTCCGCCTCGGGAAAACCTCCAAGTAAAGATTGCGAGATCTGAGGGGACCGACTTTTGTTTGTTTGTTTGTTTGTTTTCAGAGTATGAACAGCTGCAAACCTCCCTAGTTGAAGACACCGTGTCACTGGAAGAGAAAGAGCCCTTCAAGACTCCATGCAGGCTATTGGCAGAAGCATCTCGGGGACATCGGCTGATTAATTTGCTTGTTATTTGCTGTTTTGGTGTGTCTTGCCCAGACTGTCACTGAGATATTTGGAAGATTGAACATACAGGGTAGTCTCATTTAGTCCCTAGGTTTTTATCTACAAACTTAACAGCTACTAAGTGGTCCTGATATTTTAAAGAGATTACTTAACTTGTGCCTGTCCTGGGAACAATATGTCCTCTACGTTCTGGTGATTCTTAGTTCTCTGTTTCACACTCAAACCACAGCTAGAGCCAGAGTTTTTCAAAGCAGAAGTTGCTCAAACTATTTTGTTAAACACCAAATCAAATGTGGGCAATTTTAACACTGCACTGCCACTTACTTGTTGACTAACTACTAAACTAGATATTAAGGCAGAGGAAAGCTCTTCCTTATGTTCCTCACAAAGCAGGCAAGGGGTAGATGTTCTAATTTTGGTTAAAAATGCATCATAAGCTAAGCAAAGTACACTTGTAGCTAAGCAAACTACACTTATTTTGCAAAAACGATGGAGAATAATCAAGACATGTCCTGTCCCTTCCACCCCTTTTCATCCTGCTTCTGGTACTTCTTTTATTACATGTTCTGGTACTATTATATTTACCAAATGGAGACATGTTCAAACATCCTCCTCACTAGCTGCAGATAAGTTAAGATGAAAGATTATGCCCTGCTGTGCCTGCATAAACTGTCTTCCATCAATACAAGGTATGTAATGCTAGCTAGAGGCACATTGCAACACTTCCAGACCCAAATCTGTTGGAAGGTAAACAGAAAATTAGTTAATTCCTGACTTGGCAAATACAAATATGGCAGTATTTTTGTAGTCAGCTTGTCTCTCGTTGGTCACCACTTATACCCATATTTAACTTCGGAAATATTTCTCATTAACTCCTTGTATTAGGTCAAACAATGCAAGATTATGCAAGATTTTTAGTTTCTGTATTATTTTGCACCATCAAAAATCATCTGTGCCTGGAATTTGATTGAGGTCTCTATTGCTATAGGAGCACTGATTTAAAATCATAATAACTTCATAAGACTTCTTTTTGAGGTACACATGTTAGAGGTTCTGCTGTTTGCAGTTGTGATGGGGCTTTTTCTCCTATATTAATTGAAATACTACTAATGGTGAAAAAATGTTTCTGGTGTAAAACATTTTGTTAAAATATTACCAAAATGAACAAGTAAAATTCGATTAATTAACTATTCATTGAATGTGAACCAGAATTCAGAAAAAAAAAAAAAAGTGTAGTAAAGCTGAAATAGCTGCATTTCATGAAACAGCAAAAATACACAGACCATGGCAGTCATAAGATAAAAATTGCAGGGAAGAGCAGAGGAGTGGGTTGTCTGAAGAAGGTGGACATTGACATTAGTCTGCATGAACATTTGGTATGGTCACTGGCGATACATCAAAGAATCAGCAGATCCACCAATTAAGTTGATGATAAGCAAAATGTTACCCAAACATCCTCTGAATCAGATCTGTGCAGCGGAATTTACTTTTTCCTTTTTTTTTTTCTTAATCTATGCAAACATTCAGATGTATTTTGCCTCATAAAGCTCTAAGACAGAATAAGCAGTCAGAATTAGCACAAGGAGGGGTCTATCAGTTCACTAGTGCCATCTTTGAAAACAGATTACAGCAAAGTGATGACCATGGTATACCTTTCTGCTGCTGATAAGGCTACTTCTTTGCAAATTAAGAGACTGGACTTGAAGATATCATTTGGTATATAGCATTTCTCCAAAGTGTGCATGCTAAATAATGTATCACTGAGAAGTCCTTTTTCCATCAGGTGGTGGCATCTGCTTTCTTTATTTGATAAACATTATATAGGGAATGAAAGGAGCAGTGCCTGTGATAATTCAATCCTTCTGAGTTACAAGAAAATCAGAGTGCGACCTTTCTCTTAGAGACGGATGGGATGAAGTTGCCCGAGATGTCATCCATCCTAGTTTGTTCCAGCTTTCAAGATCACTTGTCTTTCTCAATTTACAGTATCAACAACTTTCCATTTTCACGTACATCATCTCCTTGGGGCATGTGGCTGCATTAACTTTTTTGTTTGGATCAAGAGAGCACTTGTGTTGCAAAACAATCCTAGGTCCCATCAAACAGATTCCTTTCAGATGAGGCAAAACTTGAAGATAAACTCCACCTAGCTGGGCAACCTATCAACAATGCTTGACAGCAGTTAATCTGAAATTATGTCTTTTCAAACAACTTGTGTGGTCATCAGATCCTCCACACCAACTTACTTGAACTGCCAAAATCAGGGCAATACATGCCCAGATTTTTTTTAGGACAAGTGCCAATAACAAACAAACAAACGTAGTTGTTGGGATTTTTTAAGGCAACTACAGAATCCAGTAATCTCATGTTTTACCTGCTCCTGGTAAATCATCCCTTCTACATGAGAAGAGACTAAAATCATGCCATGTCTCTTAGACAACTACAAGTATATTTAGGGCAAAACTGTGGCTTATAGCAACCATCATATTTTTGGGGTTTGGCTGCCATATATATTCAACATATAGCTTTCTCATCTGAAACTGAGGAGGGCAAATCAAAACCTAACAGAGTTTTAAAGCACTTTATGTAACTTTTTACACCATTTCTACTTTAAACTTTGTTGCACAAGGGAACTTTGATGAAGACATTAAGATTATCATTATATATACAAGTCTTTTAAAGTTACAAAAATAAAAAATATCAAGAAATGTAATTGTAGGTAATTATTTAGATACAGTTAAAGCTGCATAAAACATGTATGTAATACATGACTTGAGAACAGAAAAATCTTCTGTTGAGGAAGAAATATTCAAGAACAATATAATCTGCAAGGCATGTGAAAATTTTGATTTAGAGAGGCTAAGCTAGGACAGGAAAATTGGAAATTTAAAATATGAAAGTAATGTTGCAGTGTTTGGTTGCATCACATTAGTCTGTTGTTTTGTTTCAATATCCTTATTGCCTTCATTGTGGTAACCTGTCGTCATGGCGAGCAGAGAAAGCTGGGCTCCATTGCAAAGCCAGAGTTGCGGGGCTGACTGACTAGGAAGCCACCTAGCAAAAGATGGCAGCAGATGCTTGAAAAGGGAGGAGCTAAAGTGTGGCAGTAGTTACTGCCATGGAGGGAACTTGCCAGGGGATTAGCCGTGGCCTTCATATCGATGTTTTCATTAGTCCTAGCAGTACAAAAAATGGAGGTTTTCGTATGTAATTTACTACTGGCACAATAGTTAGAAAAGAAGTATGTGATCCTGCAGTTTGGCTCATACTGATTTTTACCCATTTACTCCTCCTGCACTTAGAAATTACATCACTATTTTCTTTTCTTTAACTTTAAACATAAAAATAACCATTTGCCATCCAGAATCACAGACTAAGGAGAATTGTGGTCAAGATTCCTAAGATTCACCTGTATATTATATATTTTAACTAAAAAAAAAACCAGAAAATGCTGCTTTAAATCAGGTGAACTGTTTCCAGTAGAGTTAGAGAAGTATCAAAGGCGCCTGCAATGCACTGATGCATGTTCATTATAGAGTCCAGTGAGAAAGGTGCTCAGAATCCATGGGATATTGATTACAATTGGGGTTATTGGAGATAATCTGAGAAGGTAAAAGAAGATAGCTCAGATAATCTTATGTCTCTTCCAATGCTGGGAACCCAGAGCTGTGCAGCCTCAGCCAGACCTCTCATCAGCGCATGCCACATCATGCAAATCCCATCCATGGGGACATTTGCCAGCACTGAAGGCTTTAGGGTGTCCTCAGAAGTAGAAAGCTCTATTCATCATCTTTAGCATCATGAAAAGGGATGGTGTATGAAAACAGGCTGTTTCACTTCAAGTTAAGCCAAGACAACAGGTGGAGCTGTAGCCAGTGCTAAGTGTGAGCTGCCTAAAGCTCCCGCGCAGAGGTGAGCTGGCTCCACTTGTACCTGCAGCACGGGGTACTACCAGCACAGCTCAGGCCTGCACCCCCTTGCATCAGCTCTCATATGGATCAGCAACTTCTGCATGCCCACATATGCCTAACAACTCTCTTCAGGGTACTGGGCCACCTGCAGATGAAATGTTGTGCTCTTTCCTGTTAATATGTTCACAGATTCCAAGAAACTTCACTGAACTATGGGTATACTAGAGGAAATAAGAACATTTCAGGAAAGTTTAAAGTTAATTTAGCTTGTCTAGGTTAAATTGAAGACAGATTACAACTTTTGCCTGTAAACAATACATCCAGTATATACCAATGAACAACTCCTTTGTTAGGATGAAGCATGGTAACTCACAGAGAGAACAACAAAACTGGGTACCTGAGATAGGAATGAGCTAGCCAAAGAGCAGAGGCAGCCCCTTCCAATCCTGTTTCCCAAGCTCAGGCCTTCTAGGTTCTATATATATACACTGCACAGGTATCTACAGCCAATTTCTTGGTCACAGACAAGGGAAAAAATGCATTTATACATGTGACACTCACTGTCTTAGTGTACCTTGGAGGTTTGAGATGAAATCCACTTAAAACTGGAAGACAGCATTCAAGTTTACAGTTTAGATGGTAAAAAGATTACATGTAAACTACAAAAAAAAAAATCTTCATGAGGTTGTCTCCTGCAAGTCTTCACAATTACTTTGTTAAAATGTTCTTAGCAGACCTAGGATTGCATACTGCACTTTATCTGTGCAATTACAAAAGAGTAGCCCCTTTCTGCAGACAGAGGACAGGGTTCAGTGCCATCTCGTAACAGTTAAAAATGCTGGTGCAAGGAGTCCTACAACCAACTAACCACAAGAAGTTTGAGCGAAATGAGAAACAGGAAAGAAATGAAATTAAAGTATTGCATCAATCACCACAACCTTCAAGTAAATGCAAAACAGAGAAAGCAGAGTAGGTGGCTCAGGACTGCCTTCTAGGGACCCACAATCAGTCAGGACAAGATCCCCTCTCAATCTAAGAAACTCCTTTTTTTTTTTTTACGCAGGTTAAACTTTTAAACGTAATAACAACTAATTATTAAAACACAGACAATACAAATAACTTTATTCAAAATCTGTAACACTCCTTCAGGAATGCAGAAAGTAATTTTGTTGGTAACAATAGCAATATTTTTCACATTAAAACATCTCTGAATTTTTTTTTCCAGTTTGCATATCAAAGCTAGCTGCTAGTTTTGCCCACAATGTTCCAAGAAGCCTGTTACAAGCCACGCAGAGCTGGAGCAGTCCATCAAGACGAGGTGTGGGAAAGTTACTGGGGCTCAGTGATGCTCTTCAGATGCACTGAGCCACCTTTGCTTCTAGAGCTATTCTAGCCCAGAGAACTACCATGTTATCACCCACATTTGTGTGTTCATATGGACAAAAAAATTAAGGTGTCCTTTTAAAATGCAATTTAGAAAGTGAAGAAGGGCAGAGAAAATAACCTAGCATATTTAAACAACGAAGAAATGCAAGAGCTTGATATATAAAGCCGCTCTTCCTTAAGCTTAAGCAACACCTTTGCTTTTTTACAGTAGGATGCATTTACTATTTAAGTAGAAGCTGAAAAGAAAATGGAAATAGTTTCAATTTAATCGCAATGCATTTAAATTATTAAAAATATTTTAGTTACACTGTTTATAAAAAAGATCATATGACTATTCATTTCCCCTTTTGTCTAAACACAACAAAATAAATCCCATAATTAAAAAGTAGGCAGAGCCAGTCAGATTTATGTCTTACACCATGTATCAGTGAATGGGAAATGCATTCTTTCTCATCCCTGAAACTACTGATAAAGACATACAATATTCAGGCTTGTCAGTCATAATAAAAATATTATGATAATAAAAACCAGCAGTATTTCTAAGTGCTAAGAAAGTTAACATATTTTGTTACAGTTTGTCACATAATAAAGATAAAACCATTGAGTAAGCATTTTGGTGTGTTACATTTTTATTATTTCAACCTTATTTCCTAAATACTATTTCATCATTAACTTCTAGTGAAATCAGTGCACAAAGATAGGGAAGTGCATTGCATTTAAAATCAAATTCCCTGCTGTCTGATGTACTAACACAAAACAAGCAATCTTCTAAAAAGGAATAATTACCATTGCCTTCATCCTCCCCTCCCTCTCACATCTTCCTTTTACTGGTTTCACTACTTTTTTTTTTTTTTTCTATCATGTAATAAACTTCAGACAAAAGAAAAAAATATAAGATGAGGTATAACTTGGTACAAACCACTCGTGCCTGCTGAAAACGTGAATCTTGCAGTGAAACCATTCTGCAGAAGAGGCAGGTGCAGAAGGAGCACAGCACTCTCCTCTTCACTGCCCCGTCTCTATGCAACTGTGCAATCAGCATGAGCCTGTGTGAGACTTAAGCTGGTGGGAGGCAAGGCCAAGTCAGGCAGGTTACTCAGACTCACAGAATCATAGAGATGGTTTGCGATGCCAGGGGATCTTGAAGATCATCTGGTTCCAAACCCACTGCCACAGCCAGAGATACCTTCAACTACACCAGGTTGCTCAATGCTCCATCTAACCTGGCCTTGAACACCTCCAGAGATGGAGCACCCACAGCTTCCTCAGGAAATCTATTCCAGTGCCTCAACACCCTCAGAGTAAAGATTTTTTTCCTGATATCTGATCTAAACCTACACTCTTTCACTTTGAAGCCATTCCCCCTTGTCCTGTCATTACATGGTCTTGTAAAGTCTTGCCCCATCTTTTGTGTAAGTTCCTTTCAGGCCCTGGAAGACCACAATTTGGTCACCCCAAAGCTTTTTCTTTTCCAGGCTGAACAATCCCAACTCTCTCAACCCTTTCCTTACAGAAATGCTCCATCTCTCTGACCAACTTGGTGGCCTCATCTGGACTTGCTCCAGGTCAATGTTGGAGACGCCAGAGCTGGATGCAGTGCTCCAGGTCAGACCTCACCAGAGCAGAGGGGCAGAATCACCTCCCTCACCCTGCTGGCTGTGTTGTTTTTGATGCAGCCCAGGATATAATTGGTTTCTGGGCTACACCAGCCCCTACAGCACAAGGCTCTGCCTTTCCTTGAGCAGATGAGAGAGTAAGCACTTGCCCCAGGGGCTGAGCAGAGAAGGCTGCCTCTCCACTACTGCTGCTCAGTATGGCACTGCTGAGGACCATGTGGGTCCCAGAGAGCAATGCAGCAGCCTTGGAGCTGCTCTCGCTTCACCTTGCTGCAAGGACAGTACCAGAGAGAGCAGAGCCAAGCTCAGAGACTGTTTGCCCAGGCAGGTTGAGGTGATTTGTGCTCGTGTTGTACCACAGCCAGATGGACTGGCAGCAGCCTGAATGAAGATCTATTATAGCAGTCTTGTTAAGCCACTGAGTCACAACTGCTGCTTGCCATTGTCCATTCTCAGCATGCTTTAGTGGAGAAATGAGGGCAAAAGAAACAGCACTGCTGGATGAAAAAAATATGTAGTGCCTTTATTAAATTTTAAAATGGACTCTTCCTCAAAATGCCTCTACATAACACACATGAAAACTTTAGTGTCAGTTGTTTAAATACATAAAAAGGGACAAATTTTTTTTTTGAAAATACTATTTTGGCTCAGTAAAGTAACCTTCCATTCCTAAAGTTAGGGATAACAAGTAGCAGTGCTCCTTTCAATCTGTTCCAGTCAGCAGAAGTAATTAGGAGGATTGAGGTCGCTGGAACTCTGTTGGCTGGCCTGCATACTGTGAGCTGTGAAGGTGAAAGCACAAAGTCAGTGTTACACCCTAGTTCTCAGAGTACAAATACCATAATGCCAGTGTCTGTCTTCACATTTGATACAGGGATCTTCTCAGAGAGTTTTGTGACCAAACCATACAGCTTCTGTCCTATTTGATTCTTCTATGTGAGCCATAACAATTAGCCTTGTTCAGATGGTTTTCAGTAACTCCAGATGGATCTCAAGGCTCATTTACCCTACAGCAGGCTGCCACTGAACCACGCCGTATTTAAAGGCAGACTGCATGAACAGCTAAGTAAATGTGGCACTTCATGACTAGAACTGATCTTCCCTTGACACTTCTCTTGTGACTAGAACACGGAATGAGAAAAGACTATGAGCATCTGCATAGGTCTGTACATACATGACATTCATCAATAAAACACTTCAGTACCATAACAGTTTTAATTAGTCTGACATTTCAAATGCACTTTTCCCCCCTCCTCTTGAAATGAAGACATTCTTACTCCATTCTGGCCAAACACATCCATAACTCACAAAGCTCAAGAAGGCACTGTCTTCTCAAAAGCACTGTTTCAAATTCCCAGAACACAGTGAGGAAACCAAAGTAATTTATGTAGGAGAAGAACCAACTTCCACTGTTTTTGTCACTTATCAGCCAGAACATTTTTGTTTGGTTGAGTATGCAGACATAAGAAAACTGGTTGAGCCATGAAAGAAGAAAAGCCACCACTTTTGTAAGCAAATAGATGAATTCTGAAGGTTGCAGAATGTTTGGGGTTTTTTTTCAGACAAACAAGTGGAGATACCAGAGAGAAAATTTCTGCCTAATACTGTCTTAGCAACAGCCTTCAAAAAGAGCTTGGAAAGTGATGGAGTTTGACCCAAAAACAAGTTACTTGTTTCAAGATAAAGGAGCTGCAAGAGAAAATATAGGTTGGAGTTTGAATGGGAGGAGAGCAAATGGTGCTGCAAGAAAAAAGCTGATAGGACACAGAAATTCAGAGTTGCAAGCAGAAGTAACAGTCAGTTCCCGAGGCTTCCCTATACAACAAGATCTTACAACCTAAAAAAGCATACCTTTCATGGACAGACTGAAATTACACGGGCAATTTGGCTCTCATCCATAAAACTGATAGCTATAAACATAGTATTAAAGAAGGCTGAAGAATTTTTTAAATCAATCAAATCAATTCCCTGCCCCAAAAAAAGAATTGATCATTGCAAACTACATCACTGCCTACAAGTCAAACATAACTTTAGAGTTAACACTTGGGGCATACAAAACTCTAATATTTTAAAATGAAGGAGAAAGGATTGAACATTTTACACAACTTCCTTTCCCTTTCATTTGGAAAGTCGTGACTGCAGCCTCCAGCACACAGTCATCTCAGATTGCTTACATATCAGAGCAGAGGGAAAGGAGAAAAGCAAGCAGAGGCAGGGGGTAACACAGGGCATCTCTGTCTCTCTCTGCTCCTTGACATGGTCCTTAAGGTAAGGTGGATGAAAAATCAATCATCCTGTACCCTCCATGACAGACTCTGTGTCATTAGCCAGTTGTTCCACTTGAGTAAATAAATATGTTAAGCCACTTAACTGGAAAGAAAAAGTTCACTGGAGATTAATTTTTTGATTCGATGCAGATTACAAAGGTATTTTTACAATATCTGTGTTTGAAAAGTGGCATTGAAAAATGGCATTAATCCTCCAAATGTAAAAAGGATCAGGGAAGAGTATATAAGCTTTGTCAGGTTCAACAGTGCTTTTGGAGAGCTGGGATTGTCTCTTACCTTTTCTCCTGGATGGTAACACACTGATGCAGTAACACAGGGAGATTTATCTTTCTGCAAACTGAACAAGGCAAATAAACTTGTAAAAAAGAAAAGATTTGTGTCATTTCATTAAAAAAAAAAAAAGAAACATTTACTGGCACCAACCATGCACATTACGTAGTATCACAACCATAATTAGTGTAATTCTCTTCATATTGAAACTTTAATTGCAGAAAAAAAGGTCAAATTTTCTTCATTGGTTTCAATTTTTTGACAGTTTTTTTTCCTTTCATTTTTAATACAGGAGAATTTCACAGAATCATTCTTGGAAAAGTACTTGTGTACCTCCTACATGTGCTACTGATGATATTTCAAGGTGTTCTGTTGATCCAGCCGGAAGTAAAAAAGAGTCACATCTGTAGATGAAGCGGTAGTACCTTCACTCCAGCAAATCTGGATGAGATTGCACAAAACACATACATGTGACCTTCAGTCAATCCATCACCAACTGTGTGGTGAACTGAATCAGTTGTTAAGTGTCATTTCTCATTTGTTCTTTAAGGCAAATTCAAGTCTTTTGGTAACAAATGCAATCCTGATAAAGAGCCACTTTTTCTGGATGGCATCTGGTAGCGCACTTTCTTCCAGAATCTGGTACTTGCTGAGTGGGACCTTTCTGAGAAGTCCCCTTTCCATCGGATAGCTCCATGCTTTTGCTTAATATACCTGATGGATTCTGGCATGGTTGCATAATCTTGTATCTTTTCAAGTTCAATGAGAATTACTTTAATGCCATCTTGGATAAGAGCACTATGCATGGCTAGCTGCTTTTCAGATTCATTCTCCAGAATGCTGTAACATGAGGGCTCTGGTACTAAAACAATTATCACTCTCCTACTTTGATGGATTTTTTCATCAGCAACGCTGATCACAGCTGTAGAGAGAAAGGTTGTGCAAAATTAAGGTTGTAGATTTCTATTTTCTGTTACCAGTATTTTGCAGCTGGTTCATTAACTATTTGATATTTAAGCCAACACACCTTACATCAAAATAGGGAGAGGATATGAGCATGCAAACAGTTACCCTGGGTTAGCCAACCACAGAGATCTGGCCAATGCAACACAATCTGACCCCATCAGATTCCATGTCTATATCCTTGTTTTGCAGAAACAGAGAAGAGCTACCAACTATCTGCTACTTATCTTGCTAATGCCATTTTATTACTGTCATTGGTACAAATGCAGAAAAAAAAAACCAAGTTCCAGAACCACAGGACCTTTTTACCTTAAACAGTCTGTTCTGATACGCTCAACTGGTTTTGTTACATGTAACAAAGTGGAAGAGAAAAAAAAAATGCCCCCATCAATGGCATTCCATTGCAACTTAAGTTGCAAACAGTGAAATATGGTAAATACCACACAAAAAACCCTATAGTTAAACCCTGAGAACAGACTACTGCATTTCTTCAAGCTGGAAAAATAAGGCAGCACTTTAGATTCTATTTCTCAGGGAACCCTAGCTTCTCAAACCACTACAAAATCCTTCAACTGCAAAAAAAAAAAAAAAAAAGTTCATCTGATGATAAGAGATATTTAGAATACCATCTAACTGACTGCCTGTTTCTCAGTTGTATTTGCAGGTCAACAAGAAAAGTCAAATTTGTCTTCAGCTAACTTACCTTCTCCTGGTAAATCATCTCTGCCAAGTATGAAGAGGTTATATCCACATTGTCTTTCTAAGACCTCTGGCAGTATCTTCAGAGCAAAAATATCTGATGAATACAAACAGCTTTCTCTGTTCTTTGGATATAGAACATAAGCATCATAGATCTTCTCATCTGAAACTAAGGAATGAGCAACAGAACTTCCATAAAAATGAATTCTAAAGATACAAGAGCAAGTAAGCAAACAAACAAAATCTCTAAATTCTGGGGGGTTTTCCCTTACTTGAAACATTGTTTTAGGTCCTAATCCTGCTATATTAGCTAAGCATGTATGATTATACAAAGCCTGAAATATTTGTAGGATCAGGTCTTCTAGAATTCAGGATGCTGAAGCTGAATAGGCAAGAGAGACCAAATAACTCATAGGTGGTGTTGCAACCTGGAGTTTCAAACCACAACAACCACTTAGACATGACAAGAAATATAAAGTAAGTGCCAAATTTCAAGATCCAAATTGTATTAGATATTTTGCATCAAACTTTTCAGAAAGACCTAATTTAAAAGATTTCCAAGAAAATCTAAGAGAATATCAATACCTCTAGAAGACACATGGCTAGAGAAACAGAAAGTATCTCCTCTCAGATGTTTGGAAATTACCCATACTTCAGCCTACTCTCATAGACAACACCCCTACCAATCTTTCAATGCCAAGAAAGCATAATTTCCAGAAAGTAAAATAAATAGAAGCGCCTTTAAATAGAAAACAAAAGGAAGTCATATTTTTCCTGTTTCATCTATGGAAAATAAAAAACACTTAATTCTAATGTATTACTGCTTTCTGTAACAACAGTAATTAAAAGTAATCTGAAAAACTGCTTTCAGAACAGTATTCAAACCACTGGGGTGGGTCTTCAAGAAAAGCAGTGATAGTTCTGGATTCCTGGAAAGCTGCTGATTTCTTCCCCTGTAGATGCTTCTGTCATCTGAACTAATTCTAAATATCCTAAAAACAATATTATCCTTTCAAAAACCCCAAGGAAGACCAATCATGATCCATGAGAGTAACTCACTGCTTTGCAAGTAAAGGTGGAAGCTCAAGACAACACTCAGCACTGTTATATAAACATACCTTTTTTCCCCAGGAAAGGATGGCAGGAGTCCCGATAACACAGCACAATATCAATTTTGAAGATCTTGTAGATAAAGAGAGTAAAAAATACCAAAAATACCAAGGAAACTCCTCCTCCAATTAAGTATCCCTGAATGTTTTGAGCTGCAGTAGCATAGAACAAGAAAGAAAAAAAATAAAGTACAACTGTATACTAGAACCAGAGAAAAACAAGGATTGTTCAAAATTGTTTAATCATTAGAATATTTTTGTTTTAAAAGGAGTGAAAGAACAGGACAAACTGTTTAATGTATGCTTTCTGCCATTACTGTTATCTGATAAATCTACTTGTATCCTTCAGAGAAAAAATACCTCAACAATATGATAAAAGGAGCTCCTCTTCAGCGGAAACTGAAATAGTTATATATAACCCAGCACAGCAGTAGAGTGAGAATTCTCATACAAAATTCTATCAGTCAGAAAGCAAGGAAGTCAAAGGTGGGGAGGTGATTTCCCAACCTGCTAATCTCGCCAGACCAACTAGCTTTCCATTGTCTTTGCCCCTTCAACGACCTGTCATTTACTGAACCTACTCATTTACTGTACTTAAAACAAACAACCTCCACAAACTACATTTTTTTTTAGTCAATGCATTAAAGAATTTCTGAGGTTAAATCCTACCCTGATAATCTTCATGAAGAAATTATAGTCATGTAACAAGTTTGAGCTCCTATCTACTATCAATCCTAAAATACTGAATGAGAGAAGACAAAGCAAATCAAAAGCACTATTTTTTTTCATTTTGCTAAGAATGTGACAAAAAATTCACAGAAGTACTGAGATTCACTGCCCATTTTGCATAGAAGTACATCACACAGCTTTAATTCTAAGTAGGGCATTGTCAAACTAACTAAGAAGTAAGTCAATGACCACCATTTCATTAAGAAGAGATCTCTTACCTGGGTATTCCAATTTGATGTAGGCTGTAAATTGTTGAGAACCATATATGAAGTGGCAGAAGAATTTATAAGCATAGTCCTTTACTTTCACTTTTGAAATGTTAAATTTTGTTCCAGATACAGCAAGTCCATGAGGCAACCCTTCTCTGTCATTAGAAAACGCAAAAGTGAAACATCTGTACATATCTGAATGAGACAGATTCATCTATCCACAAATACAAAAATATTGGGTTTTTTATCTCTATAGACCTAAGAGGTTAGTGAAGCACAGTAAATATACCCCTGTAACTAACAATTTCATGAACTAAAAACACTGGGCTTAATGGTTTTAGGGTTTTTTTGGGGGGTTGGATTTGTGGGGGTTTTTTCCCCCGAGTTGGACAGAGTGCACCATTAGCAGTTTTGCAGGTGACACAAAACTCAAAGGGATGTCTGATACAACAGCCAGCATCCAGAGGAACCTTGACAGGATGGACAACTGAAAAAAAACACCTCATGAAGTGCAAAGCAAAATGCAAATCCTGCATATGAGGAAGAAAAACCAGATCCCAGGTATGTTGGACTGCATTAGGAAATACACTGCCAGCAGGTTGAGGGAAATGATCCTTCACCTCTGTTCAGCACTGGTGAGGTCACATCTGGAGCAGTGAGGCCAGTTTTAGGCTGCCTAGTACAAGAGACAGATGGATTTGCTATAGCAGGTCATGTGCAGTGATGTGACAGGTAAGGAATTGGAGTATCCATCACACAAGAGAGCAGGGACTGCTCAGCCTGGAGAAGAGAAGGCTCAGGGGCAGGGGATGGATCTCATCAGTATGTGTAAATACCTGATGGGAGGAAGGAGTGGAGAAGAGGGAGCCAAGCTCCTTCCAGTAGTGCCCACTGACTGGACAAGAGGCTATGAACAAAAATGACTTTCCCATCTGAAATTCCACCTGAACACTTTTTTACTTCAGAGTTGTCACACATTGGAACCTAAATGTCCTGCAACAAGAATTTCTGCCTTGTGTTCTTGAGGATTAGCAGCTGTGTGTACTTTAAAAAGGAGCATTTTCACAAATAAAAATTAGTTGGGTGACCTTTTATTCTGGAACAACCTATCCTTCCCATTATTAATAATAAAGGAAAGGCTTTAACATACTAGTAAAAAAAAAATCATGTAAGAACAAATGCATAAGCAAGCATTACAAAATTTTATTTCACAATAGCATTATAAAAATCTACACAATTGCTTCATTCCATTTGTATCACACACAGTATTTAAAATAAAATGTTACTCTTTTAAAACCAAGCAATAAGAATACGGACTTCCAATCAGCCTTTCAATGACTAGTGGCATTTGACTAGCAGTCTATTTATAATGAATTCATTGCAAATTACTACATATTACTTCACCTACATATGCATTATAAATTCAATGTGTAAGGATACTTACTCATAAAACTGTTCCCTGTAAGTTTTATCAAAGATATCAACATCCTCATCATTAACTTGCCAGAATGGAATCAAGCCATTTATGCCACTTGATACGTTACATTCCATAACTACATGAGAGCCTACAAAAAAAAAAAAAAAAAAAAAAAAAACAAAAAANAAAAAAAAAAAAAAGTCAATACAGCAACTGAAGTTCTTGTAAAAGGAGTAGAATCAAGTGATGAAGGAGCAGCTGGGAAAAGGAGGGATATAAAACAAATCTGCTTACATTATGAAAAGCGAAGTCCTTAAAACTCATCTATCTGTAATCCAAATTTGGGCATCTGATCTGGATATAAATTCCACCCTAAATGTAGGTGTCTAAATGTTCACATCTACATACAAGCTAGGTTCTAAGCTAGTAACAGAGTTCATCTCTGCTGAAGTCCACACAGATTAAAGTAAATACCTTAACTGCATGACTCTCCAGACTCCACTGTAAGATCTCCAGGGCTCAAATCAGTTGCATGCACATCTATGGTGACATCTAAGATGCTCTCCAGCATCCAAGGTATCCATATGGAGTTGTCATACAGGACTCCAGGTCTTCAAGAAAACTGCACTGCTAGAGCAGCCAGCCCACCCAAAACAGCACTCTATGTGCAAGCAACTGAATTGAGCTCCTGTTGATATTGAACTGAGTTAAGGATCTTGGATCATATGCACATATCCATGTGCAGACAACTACATTTGGGAGTTGAATCCCATTCTTAGTGACCATGCATATTTTTACTCCAAATCCGGGTCTTTTGGCCAACACTCTCCACTGAGATGGTTTCTAAATATTATCACACTTTACTTCCAGAGCAAGCTCACCTGTCACTCAGCTCCTTTGCCACCAAGAGGCCAGATCTTACAGAACATCTCAGTATTAAGCAAGCCAATTTGCAGAATATATTTATTGCCAATGTACCTCAGCAAGTTCCATGTACAGGAAGGTAAGCAGCTTTCTTGGATTCCTTTCCTTCTGTATTTTACCCATGGAAGTTATAATTTGATAGGAGAAGATGGACTCTCTCAGCTGGCCTATGTAAAGACCTTAGTCTTTCATTTCCTAGAACCACATCAGATCTAGATGCTTCCACCAAAGGATGGTCTCTAATGAAAGTATGGAACAAACCTTTAGCTCACATGGAAAGCAGTTACTTGAACAAGAGTTTGCACAGAAATCAGAGATGCTCCCTGATCTCTTCCCTCATGTCCTTCCACCACAACAATTAATTTTTTAAAGATCTGCTTTAGTGCATTGCACAATTATTAAAAAAAAAAAAAAATGAAAAACCACCAAAACCCCATGCCCTCCATGTCCACACATTCAAGAACGTACTGTTAAGTTTCTACACCAGTTTCTCCTGCCACTTCTCATTCAAAAATCATATAAGTGTTTCCATACAGGTGTTAATGCAGCTGCTTAGTGATTCTGCCCCACAACCAGACATGTAGTAGGAGGACTTATTTTTTTCCCCCAGCACCCACTGAGGGTACTGGACAGAGAATATTGATTATTTGAATGGCAATGTCATTTTAAAACAAACAAAAACAAATCTCACCAAATTCCTTTAAAATGTGTGCCCCCATGTGCCCATGTAATAGGGAATCATTTGTATATCTCAGTAGTCACAACAAACCCCCTTTGTGGCTGGAGTCTCCTTTTAGTCTCACCCGTGCCTATTACCCTAATGTCTGCAAGGCAATCAAGGTTTGCTCATCCTGGGTGATCCAAAGCATCCAACAATACACCAGCACAACTTTTAATTAATGATGTGTTCAAGATGTAACAAATATGGACCAAATTGTACAATAAGGAGTCTAAACAAGTTGCCCCACAACGTAGTCTTAAGAACTTAGGCTGAGAGTGACACACAGCCCCGGGACTAATAAATTGCTCAGAAAATATTATCAAGGATTGAAAAAACCCTAACACTGCCTTCAGTAAATTTAAGACCCTGCAGATCAGACTCCTTCTGAGTAGAGGCTGCATCAGTAAGAACTTTTCTGAATTAAATAAGAAGTCATAACTACCAGTCAAAACTGGGGATGAGACTTACAAAATACTTTAATGGGTGGGAGATAGTACCAGGAAGCCCTACTGTAACTTTACTTCATTTCTTCCATAGTTACAATTACAAAGAAAAAGGCGAGTTTTCACACAAAGATTAGGGTTATGTGAGGTAAAATAATTACTATGGAAAGTCTCCCTATTTTAATCCAAGATCTATTGAACAAATTTCTTTAATAGTGAAAGAATGAAAGTTTTTCAGGCATGTATTTTTTGTAATGAAGACAGAGAAGATGTAATTACCCGAAAAGAAGGGGCTGCTGAGCAATTCTAGACTATTTCAACAGATTTAAATAATCATCTGAAGACCACAGGACTGTAAACCTTTAAAACAGTACTTTTTGTATCAGAACCTGAATATTCTCACTGTTTAAAACAAAGCCTTCAGGACTCTGGAGGAACATAATTTCTACTAAAACTCATTCGCAATTCTAATCAAAATCTACTGATCCTCCCCTGCACTGCCCAGCTGTCCTCCCTCTGAAGTTATTCTTTATATCCAGAACCTCTTATTTAAGAAATTTCCACCACAAACAGTACTTGGGATATGCATCAACTAGCAGCTCACTGTTTCACAAAAGATCAGTATCCAAAATCTGTATTACTCTAACACAAGGAGTAAAAACCAGGTTGTGGAGAGGGAAGGGAGACAGGAAACATACAGGAAGAGAAAGAGCTACTGAACTGGTCAACTGCTAACTATCCTAATGTGCTGCATGTAGATAAACCATATTTCCACAGATACTCAAGATATGTCATGACACAAGCACCGAGAAGTGGTAAAAAGGACAGATGGCAATAATAGATAATAAATAAATAAATAAATGCATTCTGCACAACACTGCTGGTCAAGAGACTCCAATTTCAGGCCTCAGGGCCTCAGTTACTTCTCCCTACAACTTATTTGTGGGAATCACATTCTATTATCTATTCTCTGTCTTCCAGATATTCTCAATCCACATGCTTATCTCCCAGTCTTGCTGCAGTCTGTGGAACTGTTCACATATCATTTCACAAAGACCAGGAGCTTATCTATTCTACTTAATGATCTCTTAAATAGTCACTACTTACCAAGTTCTACTTCAATTGTGTTGTTCCTTGGATAAATAAATTCTGGTTGCATCTGCAGTGGTTTTTCTAACCAAAACAAAGGAAAATAAAACCTTCAGACGGGAAAAGATCCACAATTTAGTTCAATTGACAATAGTTTTGGTTTTACAGTGGGTTTGGTTTTATCATTTGGTGTTATCCTAGTGCCAGACTTACTTCAAATTTCAAATTTACAACAGAAATGTCTCATAAGATATTTGCTCTACTCTCTCAAAGTTATTCTATTTTAGCTCCC